>JBAFTC010014742.1:0-14700 GCA_037177435.1 Melanotaenia nigrans | reverse complement strand
TAAAATTATATCAAATTACAAATGCATTGAAATAAAAA
Source organism: Melanotaenia nigrans (assembly GCA_037177435.1). Lineage (NCBI taxonomy): Eukaryota > Metazoa > Chordata > Actinopteri > Atheriniformes > Melanotaeniidae > Melanotaenia > Melanotaenia nigrans. The sequence goes on along the minus strand of JBAFTC010014742.1, from coordinate 14,662 downwards.
TAATATTAATACGAAAAGGAAGGAATAATTATACAAATCCGTACATAAACAGGTAAATAACATAAATCCATTAACATGTAGAATAAAATTGACTGTATATTTTTAGGAGAGCTGTTTACTGGAATGAGCCAATAAAATAACACGTCTCAGACTGGTTGTCATTTAGAAGACGTTCTGGAAGATTTGTATTATTATCTGATAAATAGTTGGGGGCATCATTATAGGAAATGGTTCATCAATTCAAAATTTTGATTGATTATATTTTGACCATCATACCTATTTGTGAAAAGAAAAACATGACAGTTAGGCTACTTGGTAGGGGGAGCACTAAAAATTCAATGAAGTTCATTTAGATTTAGTTATTTGCTACAAAACAGATATTTTATATTTATAAACCCATCTCTACTTAAACAATTAATTATCTCAAAATCAATTACTTAAAATACAACGCTTAAATACAAAATAGCCTCTTCCATGAAAATGAAATGCATTTATAATCTGTGGAGAAACAAATCAAATGTCAGCTAAAACATCAAAAACAAAATGGCCGCTCGTTTTTTATGATTTATTGTATTGTTAGCATTATTATTGGACATTATCACTGAACAAGAGGCAACAAATATTTAATAAATAAAAACAAATAAATAAATAAAATCAGAAGCAAATGGTAAAATAAATTAGGTAGGCTCAGAAACAAAAACTACCCGGACCTCACATGGTTTATTCTATTATATGAACTGAATGTAATACAGTCACAAGCAAACAGCTGTGAAGATTTACAGCCAAACAACGGCTGGGAGCCGTCTTTAAAATTAAATAATCACATTTTAAAAGGCAGAACTTTGTGCAATAAGATATCAAGGAGTGGTAAAGGTACGCTATTGCTGAGTCAAGCTCATGCAGTCTCATTCACCATCACTGTCCTTACTCAGCCTTTTTCACCAAGAGCCCAATGTGGAGCTTTCTCTGAGGAAAATCTCTTCTCAAGTCCTGAAGTCCAGCTTTCTATTCTATCCAGCTGTTCTATTATATAGTATCTTCAATGATGTAATGTCATTTGTAATAGCATCACAATCATTATTTCTGGGGGCCTCCCACTATTTTGTTTTACTTAAAGGTGCTTTCAGTGATTTCCCTCCTGAAAAAAACAGCTTAAACCACCTAAAGCTGGTAGCAGGTCCAGGCTGGTCTTGGCTGGTTTATAGGCAGGTTTAACTGGTTTACCAGGCTGGACAAGGTGGTCAGGCTGGTGCTGCTGGTCCAGCTATACAGATGGCCAGCTTGGTTAGTTGGTCACCAAAACTGATGTTGGTTGGTCAAGCTGGTTCTTCAGATGGACCAGCTGGATGGCCAGCAAGCTGGAAGGACCGACCATCAAGGCTTGTACAGTAAGCTGGTCATTTGTATTTGGCTGACTGGTCAGCGTGCATGGCTTTCTCCCAGGAGGTTGTGGGATCAATCCCTGCCTGGGCCCTTCTTCGTCCTGCCACATTTATATTATAGATATAGATATATAGAGTGTATATAAAATAAATTAACATAATATATCATAAAAGAAATTACCCCTGATCTTTTAATACCACTCTATTAGAGTATTAACTAGAAGGTTCAAGGGTGAGTTACCTCCTTTGTTTAAAAACACGTTTTACAGTTCCAATGCATAATAAGGTTAATTTTTTATGAATCCCTTAAATCTTTAAAAAATCATTCTGATTTTATAAGAATTTATTTAATTGTAATTTATTTAGGAACCGAGTGTAAAAAATGAAAAAAATATTTGTGTACATAGCAGGCATTCTTGCATAGTTTAATAATGTATAATTTAATTTGGCAAGTCTTTATCGACATCACAGACAAAATGTTTACAAAAATGTGATTACATATTTAAGTGCGGTAGTCAAAGGCAAAGAAATGCTAAAATTAGTGTGTGTGTGTGAGGGAAGGACATTTCAGTCTCCCGTTTTGTCACTTATATTGAAAATAATAAACAAACATAACATATTCTTTGTGGTTCAAACAATTCCAAAATAGAAAAAATAAATCAATAAGACACACAAATGCATTTTAAGAAGCCCAACACTAAATATGCCAAAGAACTAGCTGCTGAGAATTACCCAAAATCCATCATAAGAAATGCAAAAAAAAAAAAAAAAAAAAAAAAGTTAACAGGGGGTTCTGTAGGCTACATTTTAGTATCTTTTTAATGAAAGTAAAAAAATGGATGACACACACTTTTTTCTTGTCTTAGCACCAGCAGCATCTAAACACTTTTAGAGGTATGCACCTTTGGAACTGGTTTGTAGTACACAGAACAGGAAAGGAAGAAACAAAGAACTAATTAATAAAAAAATTTAACTAGCTGATACAGAACTGTGTGTGTTTAGCAGGTGGGACTGCCTAGTGTCAGACCTGCAGTGTGGCTGTAGAACCCTGGCATTTCTGCTTGGCCTAACATAGACACTCCAGTAGCAAAGACAGTTCTGTAGGATAGTAATCATGAGAGGAGCAAAAGCAGCCTGGGAGAGGCTGTAGTCAGCAGTGACATAGCCAATGAGAAGCACAAATAATGCAAGTAGAAACTATACCAAAGGCATGTTCTGTCCATTCCCAAAGAATGTGTTAACTTCCTCTCTGTAATTAGATTGTTTGATCGTTTTTCTGTTTATTTTTAATGTAATGGAGCATTTACTGAAATATTGTAGTTTCAACTTTCCAAGCCACCATACTGATGTGAACTACTCACATGTTTCAGTCTCTCTCATATGAGTTTGGCAAGTCACACACAAACACTTTCTCTGTACATTCTATAACAACACACTTGTGGCATAACCTGTGTACTGAGATGAGTTGCATTTTTGTTCTGTCACCTTGTCTGATGCATGCAAGGTGTGGCACTTGTGGGAATGCCGCTGGAAGTGTATCAAATGGGATTAACAACAGGGCAAGCTCAGTTTCTCCATCTACATCATAAGAGAGAATTTCATGCAACTGCCCCCTAGATCCATCATCCAGTCTGACACACCAGTCATTGCGTCTCTTTGCTCGGCTGTAACCGTGGCTGGTGAAAACAATACCTTTGTGAATCATTCTCTTGTGTGAGAATATTTCACTTGAAGGCTGTTTGCCTGCTGTGTCAAATGCCTGATGCTCTTCCTGAGTGAGATGCTTGACCCTGCCAGCATCAAGAACAGTGGTGTTGTCACACTTTTTGTAGCTCTGAACCTTTGAGTTATCAGTCATTTGGCTACAGAAACCCAAAACACGGTCACTTACTCTGTGTTTGGCTGAGAAGTATGGGATGGATTTGTGAAGCAAAAATTTGCCCACAATCTGCTTGGGAACATCTTTTGTGCCATGCACCAACTTAAGAAGACTCCCATTGGCACTTTCAAAAACAAAGGCAGAGTGTGCCCATAAGGGCCCCAACAACTTCACTGATTTGGCCAAATGTGTTAGAAGATGTACATTTGAAGTCATGGAAGCCTCACCAAAAAGCATTTGAAATCTGATCACAAATTCCAACAACATTTCATCAGCTTTGTTGACCTCCTCAAAACTGACTTCCTCTTGTAAAAGCAGGTAAATTGCTGACACAAGAAGACAAAGATGCTTGGTGTATTTCACATCCAAGAGTCCTTCAAGACAAGGCAGACTATAAAATAGCAGCCAGTTCCTCCATTCAGATGCCTTCCAGAATTTGAATTCTGACATTGATCTAGGGAGTCGAGTGATAGGATGTGGTGGTTTTATTTTTTGGAGTCTGTCATTCAACACTCTTAATGTACTTGGGTTACCAATGTAATATGGCTCATCTACACTCTCTAACAGAAGCATTGCATGCTGCCTTGCAACACCCAGTAATACAGCATGCATGTAGTCTGGTACAAAACCCCACACAATGTCAAAGAATGGCATATTAATTAAAGGAGATGGCCCCTTTACTCCCCTAACATTTTTCTTTAGGTTGAGAGCCTCCTCCATGTCTTTCAGCATGCTCTCTGCATCTCTGTCAGGATAATCTGATTCTGTGATAGGGTATTTCACTTGTCTGTTTACAAGCGTGCCTGGGTGGAGGCAGAACCCACAGCCAAAATACCCATTAAACTGGGTACAGTTCTGCATTGCTGGTCTAGCCTTGGAATCAACACAACAGCATAGACCCACAACTTTGCTGATGACCACTCCCTCATCCTTTTTCCATGACACTCCCTTGGTTGCAAGCACTTTTGCTTGATCGACAAAAGGCTTAAGAAAAACATGCATTTGAGGTTCTGTTGATCCAAACCACAACCCAGCTAATATCACGTGCTTGAACCTAATGTTTGGTGGCAGCTCATTGAGATGAAGGTGAATGGGCCAGATGGAAAATCTGGATGATTTGTATAGAGGAGAACCATCTGAATTAAATGTGTATGACAGATTGTTAGGATCTGATAGAATTTCACCTGGTGCTGACAGAACTTTATACAAGTCACCATCATAAATGTCTGATATTATATTGCCTGCTTTGGCTGGTCTGTCCACCCTGTAGCTCAGCTTGGTCTGTAGCTCTGGAGTGTGAAGAATGTTCTGAATCTGGGGAGCAATTGGAACGCTGATAAAAAAGGCCCCATTATTAAGTGTAGTTGGGTCAACAGGTGAATTGCAAGCTGAACACATTGTAATGGCCCTCGCTAACACCTCATTTTGACCACCCAAAGAGGTTTTACAGTCTTTACAGTACAAAATAAATTCAACTTTGTCCATGTTTCTTTGAAACACTTTGTTGAAGGCATACTTAGATGCTGGTACAACATCTTGTCCAAATAAGTGATTGATGAGTTTAAGCAAGTCATCAAGTGCAGATCCAGTTATCTGATGCCTTGCCGCGTAGGTCAGGATCATCAGTAATGCCTCGGCCCGTGATGTCTTCCCTGTGGCCTTAAGAGATGTGTCCATATCAGTGTCTGCTCCATTACCTGGTGGATCATTTGAACACTCAAAGTTGCTGTCATCTGGTGACTCTGAATCTTCACGTTGAAAGTTGCTGTCATCTGCTGACTCTGAATCTTCACGTTGAAAGTTGCTGTCATCTGCTGACTCTGAATCTTCACGTTGAAAGTTGCTGCTGTCTGATGACTCTGCATCTTCTGGCAATGTGTTTTCTTGCATGAAAACCCCTTGGTGATCTGCCAAAATCCGGGCCTAAGAAAGACAGTGACACATTAAACTCTTGATAATTTTCACAACATCTTTAGAAAAGGTTATTAAAGGTTACTTTGTGTTTCTTTCTACATCTATCCACCCTGTTGATTACATAATTTGCAGATACTGCATTTTTGGAGGAGTTTAAAGAATAACTGAGTCTGTGTTTTATTTTTGTCAAAAAATCTTGTGTGATGCACCAATATTTACTAGCTGTGTGTGTTATTTGCTTATTCTATTCTGGATCTAAAAGTTTTGAACTGCTCCTCACAGATTATCAATGCAAAAATGTGTATGTAGGAATAACACTATATTTTCAGTTATGCTACTTATTGTGCTAAAATATAAAGCTCTAAAATATGATGGCAATTAGTTTTATATTAAGTTTATTTTCATGTTTTCTGCTTGCCACAACACAAATATATGTTAAAGTTCACAAGCCAAAACGTGGCGTTCATTTAGCAAAGGAAAGCCTTAATATAGGGCCCCATGTAGATTTAAATATAAAAAGCTTTATACCTTGTGTAAGCTAAAAAAAACGAGTAGCCTTCTTTGTTTCCAACAATCTTTATCTGTTTCTTTTTTGCAGGGTCACAGGGGACTGAAGTCATCCCAACTAAAATTAGATGAGGGCTAAATATACAGTTCATTTTCACAATAAGTGAGGCAGTGATGACGGGGGGAAAAAAAATTCTTCACTGACTTGAAATATGTGCAACCCCTTTTTTGTAGTTGGTTAATTTATAAAATAAAAAACCTTGTACCTGCCATTTCTGGTGGGAAAATGGCTTACATATTACAGTTACTGTTGTGGTGCAATATACCTACTTACAATGACTAAAGTAATGTCTGTGTCTATTGAATTCTGACCTATAATATCAAGAGGTTTCACAAATAGACAGCAAAGTTGTAGGTGAAATACAACAGCCTGGAATTTTGCCTCATTGTTCATTTTTTGAGTATAAATCTAGTCCATTACTCTCTGAAAGTGGCAGCACACTGAACTTCAAAATTAAGAAACAAATGCACATTTTACCTCTCACTTGAGTTACCATTTATTGGGAATAATTGAAAAATCCCAATAACTTTTGAATAAACATGGCATGGATACTGGTGAAATCAGATGAACCACACACAGCACATCCTTAGTTTATTTCATTTCAAATCCAAACTTAAATTATTTCAAAGCACTAACCTCATCTTCATGTGGCAAGCTCTCATGGTCACCTTTCACTCCACAATGATTCCCATCTGCCGGTATCTCAAATGTTGGAGTCTCATCTGCCAGGGTCACACCATCTCGTGTTTCATCTGCTGGCATCTCATACTGCTCCAAAGACATAGGACATACAATGAATGAAATACATTTATTCTGTAGTTCTTGCTGTCCCTTTAACTGAGAAGTGAATTTCTTTCTTTCAATAGAAAATTAATAAGTGATATTGCATTTTTAGCTGTACTGTAGTTTAATTGCCAGTTTACCATCTTAAACCAGGCATACATACCTCATTTTGATGACATATTCTCCTATGTGTTGATCGTGGGATCTCCAAACTGCAATGAGGTTCAAGGTACACTTTGTACTTTCTCTTTGGCATCTAAGGGGTAAAATAATACTGCATGATCATGATAGTCTTTTTTATTTGTTTACTATTTAACATATACAAAAATCTGTGTGGAGTGACATCAGAACTGTGGTATTTCTTATCATATAATCTGTGATTATACCGGTAATTTACAGTAATGACTTAAAGTGAAATTTCCCATTGACAAACTACAAATTATATTGCTGCATCAATCTATGAAAACACAAATCAAGATATAGTTTATAGGAAGCATCCTTCCAGTGTGTATTTTAAGGGTAACAAATGTTTTATTTGGTTTTTATTTTTTCCATGTCTAATTTCTAAATTCCATAAAATCATCAGAATGCATTCAGACCTTTTAATTATGAATGACTTCAGCAATACAATATTGCCCACAGTAAGTATGTACACCCCACATGTGAAAATCATGGTTGTAATTTGTGACTACAATCCAACTCCTTCGAGGCGAAGGGGAGGCTCAACTTGAGTACAAGAACAATATCCGTACTGTAGCAAGTTTTCATATGACGGACTCTAGAACATTACCGCAGTGTCGCGAGCTCATGTCTTCATGCAGCGCGAGGACGTAACAAATCGGCGGGAATTTGTCGCAATTGCCGTGATGTTCGCTTACGTTAGATATACGGATGGCTACAAAGCTATCGTCCCAATTTCAAATATAAAAAATTTTGATCCGAAAACCTACAAGAATAACGTCCTTTATCAAATTCTCTGGGAAAACGACTACTACAACGGTCAAGTTCTCCTACTGAAAGGTAAGTTGATGCAAAATTAAGATTTTTATAGTGTATATAAGCTAACGCCATCATTAGCTTAATTTAGCTACTACTACTCTATGGTCTTCGACAGACATAAGCTTATTTACATAATTAGCTAGCATGTTAACATACACACTTACGTACTTACCTTTTCATAGAAACTCGAGAAGACCTTCAACAGTTCACAGAGAATCCTCGGAAGCGGATTAGAGTCCCAAAGGTCATGGAGGAGGGGCTAGTTGCGGTGGAAAAAAATCCTGAAGCGGTCAGAGAACGTAGTGAGTTGAAGAAAAAAGCGGTAAGTATATGCAGGGCTCTCATCTCTCACGCATTGGGCGTGAAACACATTTCGACTTGCTCACACGCCGAATATACCATTTCTCACGGTGAGAAATCACCATAGACTGTAAAATCAAAGATCAATGTCGCGCCGGAATAGTACTACAAGTCCCACAATGCACTGCGGCTGGTTGCTGCGCGACAGTCCGCAGCTCTTCAGTTAGAAGCAGAAAGCGGCGGCACCGGATAAACAAAGTGGGACCGCTCTCTTTGACTTAACTTGAGACGAAGCGAAGCCACAGCGTTCCTTTTCCATGGAACCCAGGGACTTTACACTCATTGTTAAAGACGCAGGTGATTTGAATCTTACACCAGAAATTACTGTGTGACAAGCCTTGGAAATGGAAAATGTAATGAGCTGTAGAAAACAAGCTGTTCCGTTTATAGGTGTTAAATGTTCAGTTAAAGTTTTATCTTCAGGAGATAACCCTCAGAGCTCTATCAGATTGCACTTTTTCAAAGCACCATTACTAAAAAACGGGAGCACACGGAGCCCTGCTTTTAACTTCATTACCAAGTGGAAACTAAGACAAACTCTGAGTTTTTGTTTGACTTCAATGGACCAAGTAAAACCGGAGATATGATCTTGAATTTAATGGTATAAAAATGTAGTGGGATATGTTTGGATAATCAAGACTGATTTTGTAGATTTATTGATTCAGTTAGCATTTAATGTTATTTATGAGTTAAGTTGATCTAATTAGCCGATAGTTTGAGGTTCTAGTCAAATACTATCATTACAACAAAAAAAAGCTGCAAATAAAACCAGAATATAACAGATTTAACCAATCTGGCCCACTACCTGCATTTGGCTTTCATGCCCTGCTCCAGAAAGCTCCACTGAGCAAAAACCTCCATAATGAATGATAAATGCTGCATCTGATTGAACCAGTCAGATTAAACAATCATGATTTAAAACTATTAAAAAAATCAGCTTTTATATGTTTTATTTTTATTATTGATATTATAGGAAAATATCTGAAAAAACTGCTGCATTATGTGGATATTGGTGTTAAAAAGCAGATCACAGTATTACCTGAACATATGAAAAACCATACTTTCTGTTCATTATTAAAGTTTGAATGTATAAATGCAATTCACAGTGCTTAAGCATTTTAGTCATTGCTTTGCACTAGGTGTCCAACTGTAATATCTATTTGTGTGTTCTATAATGCATTTAAAGATATAAATATCAAATAAGAATCACAGCATTTGGTTGTCTCAAATGTCGGGAAAAAGCAACTCAGAATTTGAACATTTCTCATCATGATGCTCAGTGGTTAATGCTGTCCAATCTACCAAATACGCTCCTGATATATGGTAGGACCACTGACTTTTTGTAATTTATACACGTCATGTCATGAATGTAGTGGAGAGACCTGAAGTCAGCATGAGCCCATCATAGTGAAACCGTCCAAGTCTGCACGGGACATAAAAATTAGTGCTGCAGACCAGGGGCCTCATTTATCAACAGTGCGTAGGAATTGCTTCTATCTCCTTAAGCATTCACTATTTGTATTTCAAGTTCTTACAGTAAGTGTCCACATAAAAGATCATACTTGTGAAATTTTCTTTTAAAGTCAAACACATTTATACCAGTAAATGCTTAATATAATATTTTTTGTGTGTGTTTTGTGTTAGAAAACCATCCAAGCAGCTGAAGGAAATGAAAAAAGAAAAAGCCTTATGCGGATCTTGGAAGAAAAAAAGGCAATGAAAAAAACTTCTCCACTTCTTGAAAATGTACAAAAGAGGAAGAGGGAGGAAACGCCACCAGACAGCTTCTCTGACAGTGATGAAGACGGAGGAGGAGTTGTACCACAACAGATATATGATGAACTGAAACTGAAGTACCACCAAATGCAAAGAAAGATGCAGGATCTAAAACAAGATGCGGCCAATTCCAAAGAAAAGTAAGACGGGATGAAAAAAGTACACTTAATAAATTAATGTATTTATCACACTGAACCAAGTAAGGGTTTCTGACATACGTTAGCATTAGAGAGACTAATGACTAGCATGCCGAGGCTGGTTACCCACTGGATGGTATACTCCCTTTGCTGTCCTTTGCTTGTCGCAATTTGTTGCACGTTTATTTTGGAAAAGTAAAACACTAGGGTTGGGAATTGCCTTTTATTGTGAAGAAAGGAGTCCACAGTGAACCTTTCATTCTTCTCACATATGACCTGAATCAGTGTATACTGTGTAAATGCTTAAATGAGGAGGCTAAAATTCTCTGAAGCATTCTGGTATCAAGGCACTGAAATCACTTTCAACATAATATTTCATCACCAGCGTGTAGTGATGCACGATATTTAAACTTTCAAATGATTAAATGATTAAGATCTGGCTAGGGATAGCAAAGGGAAACTACATTTTTGGCTAAATTGTTTGTTATATGCTGTCCCCTTATCAATTAAACAAATAAAATTGAAATAATATTGGCCAATATCAGATTGATATCGGGCTGATATCGATATCCAGTTGTAAAGACAATATTGGCAGATACTGATATTGGGCTGATAGTATCGTGCACCACTACCAGTGTATTATTGTGAACGTACTGTTGGAGTTCTTAATGCTGCTCTTTTTTTTTCTTTTTTTATGAAGATTTGCTCAACTAAACAAGAGTAAATGTGAGCTGGAACTGGAGTTGGCTAAATATAGGGAGGCAAACCTTTCTCTGCAACAAAACCTAGATGAGGTGCTTAAACAACTCTTTTCACAAAGTGAGTATTATCTGTTCATAATTGCACATGAATAACTAATAGCAGTATTTTTCTTTTGACAGTTTTTTTTCCTATATGTGCTTATATCCTTTTGAGCCACTACAAAAACCTCTGCAATAACATAAAGGGAAAAAAATACTAAAAAGGGTTAGGCCATACGGGTCTCTACATACAGTATTAAATATAGCAAAGTAGGGGCATTTTATAAGACATTGCTGAATTTTGCAACACTTTGCAACAGTGTTAACTTTCATAGGTCATGTACGCTTGAACTCCATTCATGTTGACTGAGGTGAGGTGAATGAAGAATTTGAAATGACTAAAACGGGTGGGCAACATTTCCTTTGGAGGGCCAGGTTGACTTGAAATAGCAGGTTAAGGGCTACACATTCTACTTTGAATTGAAAGATGATATACATGACATGGTACCAAATAAAAAAATATCATGTACACTTCTAAACAAAAACATTCTCATGTACATGAATACATTCATGCATTTTGGCCATGTACGAGCTAAAACAGGGGTCTCAAACTCAAATAAAGCGTGGACCAAAATGTTAAAATTAGTACAATTCGACGGCCGGACACGTTCTTTATTTAGAACTTATTGAAATAACCTCTTTGCACATATTGACACTTGTGCCTCCAGTCATATCAGTCAGCAAGAGGTTACATAGGAAGACTTGACAGTATGTGCCAGTTATGCAGCAGTTCGATGACAGACGGTCGGACGACAGACAGGAACGCGTGCGCATCTCCCGTAACTGCAGCGCTGCAAAAAACAAATCAAATACATTTTTTAAAAGTACGCTTTTCTACTCTCCAGCTATTTCACCTGCAGCTGTCAAGAGCTCTGCGGTTCCTCTCTTCAGTCTAACGTTCAGCTGCATTCGGGCTTCGTGGTACATGATGGCACAAAAATTTTTTTTTTAATAATTTCAATTAACAACAGGGGATCAGGTTGCCGGAGCTGATGAATGAGTGGGACAAGGACTGGCGCATGCGTGCGCCACACAGTGCGTTGTGGAATTTATTGTAGATTCACAGTATATTGGTGATTGGTGCAACATACCACTAGGCCAGTTATAATTATAATTGAATATTATCATGCAGGTCGAGGATTATTCCATTGCGGGCCAGTTATGAGGACAAAAGGGTGCAGTTACCTCTTCTAATAAATCAACAGAAATCATCACATCAATAATTAACTATATATTCCTGACCCTTTTTAAGTGACAGATTAAATATTCATGATTACCTGTATGTTGGAAATTTACTACAATCAACTTGTGTTTTTATCATGTTATGCCAAAATGTATACCACAGGACCTGTTATAATGGCGATATTGCTATAGACTTTAAATTCTTGTTGCTGACAGCTATTTATTGTAATATTAACAAATTTCTACTGTCACTGTTTGTGTTACATGTTAACACTCTGTGGACAAAGGGTCAATGATGTCTCAGGTCTCTGAGCCTGTCACCAAGTCCACAACTTTAGCCACCAGCCCCAATTCAGAGAGTGAACCTCTTCAGCTGCCGAACACCCCAAGGGTATTGGAAAAGAAGGATGGGAAGGTACATGTTTGTTTGTTTTCCCTTCCCTCATAAGCTTTCAAGTAATGGTTTGGGATTGCTTCTAATTTGACATGTCTTCACTATATGAATGGATGGCATGTACTATTGGTGTTCTAGAATGCGCCACTAGATGGCAGCACATTGTAGTAGCTCTGTCTTAGCTATCGTGATTTTTTAAATACAGGCGTCTTTAATAGACTTCAGCTGTCAAATTAGGATTTTACAACGAGGATTTTCATGTCGGTTTGGAGGCTGTACTACATGGGAGAGTTTTCTGGATATTTTAGGCTCTTTTTGGCTCTTTCAAAATCTTGTTATGATGAGTTTCCATGGCAACAGAAGACTTCTTTACCAGCAGGATCAACTGATAAAACTCCCGAATCAAGATTATTAGTGAGATAATCAAATCTTGATGGTCTGGACAGAGCTAATGAACTGTACATGTTCACACGTTCATTAGAATTTTTCTTTTTTTTTTTTTTTTTTTTTTTAAGGAACTTAAGGCGACTTTGAGTCTGTGCTGCCGGGACAGGCGCTGTGGGTAACTGCAGCCACCAGCGAAGCGACATGGGAGCGTGCACAAACTCTTTCCAGCCTGTCCGGACATATTCTTTTTTAAGACTCACAAGATGCCGCTGATAAAGTCTTCTTTTTCTTCGTGGTGCCACTTTTTTGTGGGCTTAGAGTGGATGCAGGTCATTTGCTGGCTGCAGAAGCATCCATAAATATCCCTTCAGTGTTTGAATCTGAGTCTGCGGCGCCATGTTCTTCCTGTTCAAGAGCTGTCGGCAACACGCATACAGCGTCAGTTTACGTCACATCCCCACGACTGTGCGGGAAATTCAGATGCTGAACGGCAGCGCAATATGTAGCACATAGCCTGTTCAAGGCAACAGACAGATACGCGGATGACCTCGTTATGTTGGGTTTTTAATGTTTCACCACCCACTTTCTTGATATTTCTTGATATTTTACATGCAGCCGGAGATATGGGGAGGTTTTCATTCTGCATCGATTCCATTACAGTGATGTTGAACGGTGCACATTCAAAAAGGTCTATAAAAGTCCACAAAAACTTGGCAATATTCCTCCATACTGCTGGTCCATGTAATCCAAGTGTCCTGAGTGGGTAGCATCCATAATTTACTCAAAACAACATAATTTAGTATATTTTTTTGAGCTAAAATGCAGCACATTGCATTTCCCCATTGCGCATTACATGAGACTAAGGAAGCTGGGGGGGTTGCGCGTTCCAGTCTGCCGCGGCTTCCCTAGTATCTTGAACTCGCATCCAGGAAATACAATATTTTAGGGTTTAGGGTCTAAAAATATACTATATGATATCGTTTCCACTAAATTGTGGACCTTTTTGCCCGGGCACAGTTCAACATCACTGTAACGGAATTGATGGAGAACGAAAACCTCCCCATATCTCCGGCTGCATGATAAATATCAAAAAAGTGTTCCAGAGTGTTAATCAGCATGGGGGTGAGCAGAAAATGAAGCATCATTCTGAGGGTGGAGTATTCCTTTAAGTTTGGGGTCTTTCTCTCCATCTTCATCTATTTCTTTCTCCCTGCATCTTACAATATGATGTAAAGGTTCAGGATTGCTGTCTTCCATAGTGCAAGCAGTTGGAAAATGTTATGAATATAAGATCATTTAAATTAATAGAGATTTACAACAATGTCAATAACCAATAGCACTCCCAACTGTTACTGCATTTCTGTAATATTTAGCAAAATAAATGTGTAAATACTACTTTTTCAGATTCATATTGGAAATGAGGTTTGGCTGCGAGAGGAAGTCTGGAACAAGATCCAAGCCACAAGAAAAGACTCGTTGTACGTCAAAGAGTTAGCAGTGGCCATCTGGGGGAGCAGTGAACTAAAACAACGGAGTGTGTCAGGAAAGGAATGCCCCACCAAAAACACTGAGGCAAAGCCTCCCTTGACCCCAGACAGGCTGGGAACCCTCAAAGGTATACAGTACAACTCCTTACACAAATGTCATTTTAAAGGAGCTAGATACAAAATTCTGCCTCAAGTTTCAGGAAATATATTGAAATATAGCATGGACAGTGACATCACAAGCCAGACCATGCTTTCAAATTAGTTTGTATGACCCCCTATCTTCGGAACCGTTGGACCCACCTCCTTTTTAAAATGACACAGCAAGTGAAGAGCAGCTGGGTACATTTTTATATTTAGCCCTGACCTAGCTAACATTACAGACAAATGTGTGGCTCAGCTACTGTCATAAGCTTAAGTTACAGTGCCGTATGAAAGTTTACATACACTCCCATTAAAGAAAAGGCTAAATTCATAATCAGTGGCGGCTGGTGAGATATTTTTTAGGGGGGGCAGAGTCACCTCCAGTAATTGTCAAAAATTGTAAACATTAAGTTAATTAATGCAAAAGCGTAAAGTAAGATATTTCCCCTTGAAGGTTACACATTTAACTATTT
>JBAFTC010014600.1:0-14744 GCA_037177435.1 Melanotaenia nigrans | reverse complement strand
GTTTTAACCATGGAAAGCACTTTGTGCTGCATTTATGTATGAAAAGTGCTCTATAAATAAAGATTGATTGATTGATTAACAACCAAGCATGAGTGGAAAAGAACCGAAGTCGACCTTCTTCAGTCCTGACTCACCAGTAAGGATAACATCTCTGCAACATGGGATTACTGGTTTAATCAAACTCTGGATCAAGTTCAGACATTCAGTTTAATGAAATGCTTATTACAGTTATATTATATTATATTATATTATATTATATTATATTATATTATATTATATTATATTACAGTAATTATGAAATCTGAATGGAAAACAGGAACTGGCAGAACCAACACCTTCCTCTGCCTGCTAACAAGGAAGAGTAGATAATACATTCATATTTAAATAAACAACATTGTTGTTTCTGTGGAGATAAAATTAAACTTTTCCTTCTGCATCGTGTTCTGTAACCTGGTTAGCTTTTAATAGATTTGGACAATCCTTTGTTGTTTGTGTCAGCAGTAAATATCTTTCTATTCATTTGTTGGTTTGAAGTTTTCACCTCACACAATCAAAACAGAAAAACAAGCTCGTATAGATTCAATTTGTTTAAAGCAGTTAGTTGTTGACAAGGACATTAAAATCAGAGACATGAACAGAATTGGGTGTCAGTGTTGTGAAATAGAGTTTTCATAGAAAGTAACTAAATACACACAAACCGGTGAAGTTGACCTGAGTTCTGATTGGTTCATGTTGAAATGATGGAAAAGGAAGTGGACTCCTCTGACTTTGGTAGAGATGTTGGGAGATCTGACTGACATGAGAGCAGAAATACAAACTGATCATATTCACAACTCAGTCAGGGTTATTTACAGTCTCAATAGATCAAGTTAAAATCTACGTCCATGTAAACTTTGACACCATCTTGTTGCAGAATCTGCCAGAACTGTGCAAACATGATGAATGAACCTCATCCAGAGAAAGTTTGACCTTAAAGATCAGCAGCTGTGATAACTGTAGCTGTGTTTCCATTACACCTAGAACTGCACAAAACCTAAACATCACAATAAAAAACTGGTAATGGAAACACCAAAATGTAGAAAAATCCAGTATCATTAAAAAGTTTTTCCGCTCTCATGACATGGTTTTTCAGATGTGTCAATATAGAAGTGTATCGGGAATGTTATGGAAACACTTTTTCCGCATTCATACGTCCCCGGACGTGACGTAGGGGGTCACATGACCAGTTCATTTGAAATAAAGACGGTGCAGTATGTACAGGGGTGATGGAAATGTTTTTACAAATAATTAAAGAGAAAAATAGAACCATCCTTGACAGCAAACAGCAGTGAAATATAGAGTTTTACAAGGAATTAGAAATCTCCATCGTCCTTGTGGTGGAGTCTCGCAGGACGAGATTTTACGAGAATTATGGCTAACGCGCTAAACACCATTCAATGGAAACACCTGCAAATTTTAGAAGTATCGCTTTCATTTAGCAAAACACTGTCATGGAAACGCAGATACAAACAAAATGGCTGCAACATAAAGCAGAGATTTTATTTTAGGGGAACAAATTAAAAGATAATGACGATGAGCTGCAGCAGAAAAGATGTGATCTCCCTGAAAGCCTCCTCCACAGAATTTATATCCACAGCAGGTGAAGTTCAAACCATTAAAACCTTCACAACCACCCAAGAAGTCCTGCTTCAAAGCAAATCACCAGTTTAATCCAGATTAAATATTAATCCACGTACAAAGAGCTGCTCCTAGAATTATTTATAATGTTAAGTTTTTCACCTAAATCAAAAACATCAGCGAGAAAATGAGAACTTCTTATTTCTGTGTGACATCACTAAAGAGAATTAGTAAGGACAAAAAGATAATAAACTATTCCATTTATTTAAATTTACCTTGTCACTGAACATCCTGGAGTGTTTTTACTCTAAGCTCAGTTTTCAGAAGGGAAGGAATTTGTAGTCTGAATGTGCAGCTGAAGTTGATAAAGTATAAATACGCTCAGTTTGTGTAAACTATAAAAAGCTCTGACAAGAACCACTGAATCAGAACCAACAACAGCTCACGGATGTGTTCACGTCCTTCATTGGGATTCATGAGCATCGTGTGGTGTGTTTGGAGACTGTGGAGATGTGGGATTTTACAGATCTGATGTGCAGACTCCTGAGATCTGACTTCTGTACAAACAGAGTTATTGTGGCTCTTCCAGCCTTTTCACATCTTTGATGTACAAAACATTGTCGTTTCCAGGGAAACGATTATGCAGTTGGAAACATGTCGATGGAGATGTTCTGACTGATGGCAGCAGCAGGAATCCACACCAACGGCCTCCAAAGCAGCTCACAGAGAAACACTTTACTTTTTCTTTCTTTTCTTTTTTATACAAAAATATACTTTGAAAATATATAAACATAAATATTAAATGTTAAAGAAAATTTCTGAAAATAATAGTATAGTAAAAAGTTCTTACCACTCTCTTCTTGTTTCTTCTGAAAGGGATTTTTATGGTGAAGTTACGTCTTGTGGTATGAAGATCTGTGTCTGATCCAGCTGATCTGGCGCTGATTTTTCTTTCATCTGTGACTAAATAAATCCCTGATGAAATTGAAATTGGCCTCTTACCACAAAGGGAAGCTTCTTTAAAGACAGAGGTGGGGAGGGTGCTGGATGTCAGATAGAGCACATTGAACACTGCGGGCCAAACCAAAGGGAAGCGACCCACCACATCCAATGGTTCTCCGTGTTAACCAATTCCAAGTTAGAAACGCCATCTTCTGTTGCACTGGGGAATCTTCTCCCTTGCTTTACAACAGCAAAAATGTGTTCATTTTCCTGGAGTTCACCTCAGTGGTTGCTTTTATCTATGTGAAAAAGAAGCTTGTGTGCTAGCGTCAGATTTGG
This sequence comes from Melanotaenia nigrans, assembly GCA_037177435.1. Lineage (NCBI taxonomy): Eukaryota > Metazoa > Chordata > Actinopteri > Atheriniformes > Melanotaeniidae > Melanotaenia > Melanotaenia nigrans. The sequence goes on along the minus strand of JBAFTC010014600.1, from coordinate 11,846 downwards.
CCTCCGCTACCTGGCTACCCTGCGCATCACCTTGCCAAACGGCCAGAGGCACAGATTTGAGGATCCAAATGAGGCCTTAGAGTTTGTAAACAAGAGGATTAAGAAGAACTCTGAGCCAGAGGGGAAATGACTTCCTTGAAACTTCCTACCTTGCTAAACTTTAGCTGGAGTTTGAGTGACCAGCAGCATATTGGTAACACACATGCACACTGGATCACTTTACCTGAACTGTGAGTTTTCTCCATCCAGTAAAAGACAGTCTTGTCTTGACTCTTGTCTTATCTCTGTATCTGTCCATTTCTGTCCTTCTTTTCCTCTCTTCCTCCAATAACATGCTCTTGCTTTTCTTTGCTGAATCAGCCACCATGTGTGTTCAAAACAGCTGGTGTGTTTATATCCACTTACTAGCATGTGATGCGGTACGTAAAGGGAAGCTTGGCTGGAACATCATGTGGCGTTATAGTATCAGCCTCAGGATGCTGCTGGACAGCGATGGCTCCAGAAATGTGCATAACAGATTTCACTGTGCCATCAAACGAGTCCAGAACACAAAGTTTTACAGTCAGAAAGTTACGTAATGCATCTTTAAAGGTTTGTTCAAGTAACTTTTAAATATAGTAAACTGTGAAATCAGATAAAGATTCTCACTGTTTCATCACAGACGGTGTTAAAGATAACATTCTGGATGCAGATTAGTTTCATCTGCAGCATCTTTATACATCTGGTGTACAGAGTGAATTAAAAGCAACAGAACTTTTCTTTTTACTGGATAAAATGAAAAATAACCGCTTCAACAGAAAACCCACCTGCTGCCAGACAACATCAACAGACGTGGAAATAATCTAACCACCCTGTGAAGGAAAATGTTTTAGGCTGCAACGTCTGTCTTTGCTGACAGAAACATGCCAAAGTTGTAAATTTGTATAAATACTCATTAAAAATGTTGTACATCTAACCTCAATGCTTCTACTTCTATTTCCATCCAGCTTCTGTCTGCACAGTGATGGAATTGAAACAGATAAGATGTCCCTCAGAGAATAAACAAACACATGTTTGGTCTGGTGATTCCAGATCAGTGTGCTGCACTAATGAAGTCAGGAGATATAAACTTATCAAGATGTTTAAATAAGAAGAAACGAGCTGTGGTCTCAGTTACTGTGATTCATAGAAATGAGAAGATGCTGGTTCTGTGGTGGAGGCACAAACTGCATTTTCACCTCTAGAGTTTAACTTTCCAGTCCAGCTGAAATTCACCCTGACATCCTGAACAGAGTTTATTAATGTTTTACTATCATCACACTGAGATTAAGTCAACTCTCTTTACTCTAAAATCAAAACTCCATCTACAGTTGGTCCAAACGTCTGCAGCAGGACCGTTCACTAAGACCCGTATCACTCTCACATCAAAGTCAAGGTGTGTTTATTGTCCCATAAAGGGAAATGAGTTTCCAGCCAGGACTGACAGAGCAGATATGAGACGCACATCACACAGACTGTTTGGATAAACTGACTCGATGAGCATTTAAAGTGGGCAGAGAAAAGATATATAGCCAAAAGTACTGGGACGTCTGCCTTCACACATTAACTTCATTTACATCCCATTCCTAATCCATAGGGTTTCATTGGAATTTTTGATCATTTTTCCAGAAATACATTTAAGAGTTTAGGCCTTGATGTTGGACAGGAATGCCTGTCTCACATTTTCTGCTCTGATCCATCAAAAAATTGTCCTGTTGGGTTGAAGTCAAGGCTCTGCGTAGGCCAGTCAAGTTCTTTCACACCAAACTGGATCATTCATGTCCTTATCGACCTTTCTTACTGCACTGGTGTGTAGTCATGTTGGAACAGGAAGGGGCCATCCCCAAACTGTACAAACCTGGTAGCATCAAATTGTCCAAAATGTCTTGGTATGCTGAAGGATTACTAGTTTTTTCATTGGAACTAAGAGGTAGACCCAATAAGAACAACCTCACACCATAATCATGGCGCCATTCTACTGGCAACTATCGAAGTTTGCTTCATCACCCAGAGAGCAGCTTGTATGCCATGCTTCACATTTACCTTGATGAAGAAAGACTTGGATTGAGCAGCTTGGCCATGGAAGCCCATCCATCAAGCTCTTTATGCACTGTTCTCAAGCTAATCTGAAGGCCACATGATGTTTGGAGGTCTTCGACTTTTGACTCTGCAGAAACTTCTGCAGACTGTTTGCTTCAGCATGAGGTGACCCTGCTCTGTGGTTTTACTCGGTCTACCTCTTTGTGAGTTGTTGTGGTCGGTTGCTTCTTCTATCTTATAATACTACTAAACTTCTGAATGGACATATGACACAGATAGCATTTTATAACGGTACCACGACTGAATTCGCTGAGCTCCTGAGAGCAGACCAGTTTTTACAAGCCGAGGTGTTCTTGTCCATAAATCCTTAAACAATATGGATCCAAACTATGTTAGTTTACCTTTAACTTCTTAGACTCCAGACAGACCTCTACACTCCTCTGATCAAGCTCTGTTAACTGTTCATTCTTGGCTGAGAATTTGAGAGGCCTCTTTGTAGTTTTGTGTCCAAAACTGGGGATCAGTCTTCTGGAGGTCAGATCATCAGCTGATGGTATTATACATCACAAATGGAGAGTTTTTTTAAACATGTTTATGACTTAGGGATCTTTAATCACAAAACTCCATTGGATCTTAAAGATGTTGTAGTTCCAGATTTTTCCCAACAGAGCACTTTACTCTCAGACTGCAGGTTTACTTGTGGTTTCTAGAGGTTCTGATGGGAGGCAGAACCTTCAGTCTTCATACTCTATGTGGGACCAGCTCCAGATACTTTCTCTATCTTTAAGATCAGGCTTCAGTCTTTCCTTTTAGATAAAACTTCTAAGTCTGGCTTAGTCCCTTTAGTTCTGCTGCTACAGTCCAGGTCTGCTGGGGAGCTTCCCATGATGCACTGGTCTCCTCTCTGTCTCTTTACTGTCTTTGTATAAATGTTATACAAGAATATTTTGTTCTAAATATCTCTATAAATATCTATATATTTAATGACATTGTAATTAATTTAGTTTCTTCTTCTTTCTCAGCAGGTATTCCTGGCTTAGAGTTTTGGTGCTTGTTGACGGCTCTGTCTTGTCCTCTACACCCAACTGTTCTTCCATCCTGGTTCTGGTTCTGATGGAGGTTTTCCTCTCCACTGTCTCCTCTTGCAGCTCAGGATGGAGGATTGAATCAAAAAGAAGATTTGATTCAATGTGTTGATTTCTGTTATTTTTTTTTATGAATTTGTTTTTTAACCTGGATTTAAAAAGTTAAAACCAATTCTGTCATCTAATTCCAGTCACTGGTTGTCTACAAAGTTCTGGTCTTCACCTGAAGGAAGAAACAGTTTCCATCATTTTCAGTTCCACCTTCTGAGGAGTTCAGAGCTTCCTGCTGATGGCTGACGAAGAGGAGAAACCAGCTCGGTCTTTGGTTTGTTTACAGCATCACAGTGAGGAAAAGAGACGGCAGCGACTGAGTCACAGACTGTCCTCAGCGTTAACTGCACTGACCGAACATAACGAAGCTCGATTTACCGTCCAGGTGATATTTGAAGGATTTTCTCATGCTTCATAAATTCAGCTGCAGAGAAATGGCCCTCCTCTTGTCTCAGCCTGATCCAGATTTAAGACCGTTTTCTTCTTTTTTTCATTTTTTTTCTTCCTCTGCTGCCCTGATGGGTTTTGTCTGAAAGAATCGGCTCTTCTGATAAAAGCAAGACTCAAAAGAAAACTTGATTTGCTTATAGATTAGCAAACACAGTGTTTGAGGTTTATCTCATGGATCAAATTCAAGTCCCAAGTCTGTAATTTATCTGCTCTCACGGTTTTCTGGCTTCCTCTGCTTCCTGTGAGGGATGGGAATTTCATACACATTTACAACTGAGTCTTATTTGTTTTTGTCCTTTTTGTGTTGCTTTCACCATTTCTTTGGGGTCTTTGACGTGTCGTTTAATCCTTCGTTGCTTCCTTCACTGATGAAAACATCTTCAAAAGTAACAGGGACGAACCAACAATGCAGCATGTTCTGTGCACAACAACATTTTTAATTAATCTTCAATAAAGCACACATGGCTGCAAGGAGCATGAAGTGAAGAGATTTAGGGTGTGTTTTTGTTTGTGTGTTACAGCTGCACACTTCAAACTGCAGAGAACTTTCAGCTCTGATCACACGCGCTGCCACACGTGACAAGTTTCAAAATGTTATCAAACTCTTTTAATCCAATTTCAGGTTCTCAAACAGTTTCCCTTCAGCTCGTTCTCTGACCTCTGACCATAACATCATCCATTCTTAAGGTTACGACTGCCTTAAATTTCAGTCTGACGACTCGCTGACGAATCTGGATTTAGTCTGAGCCAATTTTAGCCATCGAATACTTTTGATTGTTGCCTTTTATACGCCCAGTTGAGCCGACTCATGTTTGGTATCATTTTCTTCAGCACAAGCTCACGTCTATGCTAATTATTTCTTTGATTTTAGTCTTTTTTTTTACATTTGGGCCCTAAACCTAGAAAAAAAACATCGAAAAGCAAAATAAGCAGATGTACAGTTTTCATTTTATCACCCTCAGACCAGACAGAAACTGAAGCAGAGAGAAAATTAATTTGACCAATCTGCAGATAATTTGATGATCAACTAGAAGCACTCAGAGAGCGCAGACCTCCGCCAAGCCATTGTCTGTTTTTTTCTTTTCTTCTTTTGCCAATGATTGCGGACATTACTTTGAAGTTAGAAGCTCTAATGGCAAAAATATCTTTATTTCCTTATAGTAAAGAATCCTTTACAAAATTCCTAGATCCGGGCAGTGATCCGGATCACCACCAAAATCTAATCACTTTATCACCTTATTCCATTTCTGAGCTTTCCTGAAAATTTAATCAAAATTCACCATAACCTTTAGAGTTATGTTGCTAACAGAGAGACAAACCAGTGCTGCTGAGTACATGACGTCCACCTTGGCTGAGGTAGTATTACCTGCTGTCACTCGGCCAACAATAACAAACAAAATAGACTGTAAATCCAGCTTTGCACATCACTGCTCTCATCTTCACATGTCAAGTAAAAAGAGAGAAAGTCAGAAGTTTGGACACACATTCAATGTAGTGGGAACGTGTGTCCCAACATTTGGATGGTCCTGTAGATAATGTCGTTTACTTCAATACGGAGAAATCTAGTTCTCCAAAACCAGAAATGCATGATGCTGCGCTGAGAAGGGAGTTATGGGTAGAGTTGTACCGATTCGTCGGAGCGATGGATGCGGATGGTGTGATGATGTGGATCGGTGATCACCAGCTGGCTGATGTGCAGACTGGACAGCAGCATCCAGCATATTCAGACTTTTCTGGTCCATTTCAGAGGGAATAAAAACGCCTGAAACAGATGTTTGTTCAGATTCACTCATTCATCAACTGGTTTAGTTCCTGTGAACACGAGCGTCAGGAACTGCAGCTCTTCATCTTCTCTCTGACTTCAGTCGTAGAAAATATTTCATGATTTTTGAACGAATTGTCCAAAACCCAGTAAGACAGACACTTCAGCCGCCATTAAAGGCTTAATATTTTCATTCTCCACTTCTGTGTTAGGTTGTTTTAATCTTGACATCAACAAACTTTTAAGGTGTTAGGGTCTGAAATCATCTGCATCATGCCTTAGTTCAAGCTTCAAATACAGATTTTGTTTGTTCATGTTCATTTACACTGGTTGTGTTTTTGTAAATAACTTGTTGATGTTTCATGAGTTTGACTGAACTTCTGGTTCTGATGCAGATCGATGCCATCCACAGAAAGGAGGCCATGAAAGCCATGACCGAAACCTTCTATGCAGCCATATTTGGATACGATGAGGTGACGCTTTAAAATCAGTTGACATGTTTGGCTTCTCAGAGCAGCGGGGGATAAAATGTCTTCATGGCTGAATGTCTGGTCTGCAGGGAATCCTGTCTGATGACTGCGTGCTGGCTGCAGCTCTTTGGAGGAACCTGTTCAACCGTCAGTGTGAAGACCCCAAACAGCTGGAGCTCATGGTGGAATATGTTCGCAAACAGGTTGGTTGGTTTGTTGTTCTTCAGTGATTAACACAAACGAACGTCAGCTTATTCTGTCCTACGGAACCCTGGGTTGACTTACCCAGATTGCAATCCTAATGAGCGAAATGATGAAGCTGGTTATTAACTCGGTAATTGAAGCCAGGGTTTTCCCATCTCCATCATTGTGCGATCACATAAAAGGGGTGGAGTTTGTAGCGTCTGACCAATTGCAGAGAAACCCTTCAGAGCAGCCTGCTTCGCATGGAGGAACAGACATCTCCTCACAAATAGGAAGAATTTAAACACATCATCCAGACCAAAAGCAACACTGTTGCCACAGCAACAGCCTGGAAGGAAGAAAATTGTCGACTCTGTTAAGACATAAATTCTGAGATTATACAATATTAATTCAGACAAAAATGTAAATGGACAGCATTCTGATCATTCAGTTTCACTTTATTACGACACAGAGGTTTCAGTCAGAGAGCTTCCTCAGTTCCCTTCATGTCCTTCATATTTTCCATTCAGCTCTTTAGAGGTTCAGCTTCCTTTGTGAGCGCATTTTGGTTGGAATATTCATTCTTCACCATGGCGACATGAGTAGTTGTGGTTCCATAAATTCATGGTTCTGCAGCGCTGCCCTGCGTGACCATTATTATTAACCTCATTATTTCAGATGTAACCCTAGTGGAGCTAAACGGACTTGGGAACAAGTGAAGAACAAGTAGAAAAACAAACTTCAAAGCAGTCAGTCATAAGGCTTTATTTCTTCATTGAAAGGATGCATCTATCCCTAAAACCTCTTTCTGTCCTAAGGTAAAGCTTGTTTTCACCCTTTGCTCATACCACTTCTTTGTCTCGTGAGAGTTTATGCAAGCTTTTGACTAACGTTAGTATGGTGCACGCTGATTGGCTGCAGGGAGGCCAGAGTCAGAAGGGGGGCTGGCCCAGCACATGCACAGTGCATCTGACTCCAAAACATCCACAGCTTTGTGATGGCGAGCGAACCTGATCGAACAGCAGCTTACAGAATTCAGCCATTCATGTTTGAACCAGACTCCGAGCCGGAGAGTGAAGATACCGAGATGGTGGAAGAAGCACGTTTACAACAAAATGTTTACATAAATTTACATGGCAGAGCACTTCGACCTACTTATAAAAAAAAAAGAAAACACGGGCTCATTTGTATGTTGCAGGGGGTTAAACTTTTAGGTTTGTCCCTTAGCGTTAGCATTACCTGCATCACGAGTAAAGCAAGGCTTTATTAATATATCATTCCACATCTAAAGCATGACTAGGCGTTGAAGAGGGGCTGGCTTATTCAAAGAGCCTCCTTTGATTACAAAATCACACAAGCAAATTAAAATCACATGTTTGCAAGAATTTACCCTCGTGGTGGATTATGCTGTGAACAAAGGGCTCAGACAGAAAAACTCAACCATCTTCAAAAGAAAGGCTTTCAGGGAAGTTAACACTTTGGTCCAACACCAATACACATGTTTTAACTTCCGGGTGATGACTCCTTTAAACATAACAGATGCAACCTCGAGTGGATAAACTAGGAAGTACACTTACTCTCATTTAAAGAATGCATTTAATGTTTTCTAAGTCATTTTCACATTTACCAACATCGTCCTTCGGGCCATACCTTTGGCACCTCTGCTCTCAGGAGTTGTTGCTGCTGGTCACAGTTTGGAGTCTCTGAATACTTGAGTAATGAGAGATCGGATTCTGATTTGTCTTTGTCCTCATGATTTACGAGTCTGGATCCATGAGAAGATCTAGAGTTGTTTATTTACAGCAGAACACTGAGCTCTGTTTCTGATGGAAGCTGAATTCCTCCAGCTGTTTCTCTGAGCCTGTTGTTGTTGTTTTTGTTGTGAGCATAAACATGACTGTCTTGTTGTGTGCAGATGCAGTTCATCGATGCTCTGGATGGGGAGGACCTGCTGCTCACAGGCGAGGTGAAGTGGCGCCCTCTGGTGGAGGAGAACGCTCAAAGCATCCTGAAGGTGGTCACACCCACGTACAACGACACGGGGCTGTGAGACGACGTCCACATCCTCTTCTTCTCTTCATGTCATGTTTTTCTTCTTCTTTGTAACATTTCGGCTCCTCATTGTATAAAATTTGAGGTCTGTCGCTGTAGCTTCTCTTTTCTGCTCCTGTTCTTCTTCTCCGTCTCCCCTCCATGAGTGTGTGTGTGGAGGTTCACTATAAGCAGCTTAGGCAGTCAGATTACGAATCGGGCCTCCATCTTCATCCTCCATCGTCATCCTGTCAGGTTTGAGAGCCTCTGCAGAAACTCAGACTGTATTTATATTTTTGCCACGAATGCCGCTCTGTATTTGTAAAAATGTTGAATACCTCCATGTTTACACTCTCCCCTGCAGACCAGAGACTTGTCACTGCTCTTTCACTGTGTTTAAATAAAGTTTCACCTGGATGGCTGCTGGACTCTTGGCATTTCCAGTTCCCTCGATGCTCTCAGACCTGAGCAGGACTCGGACAACATCACTGTTTTTAAAAAGCGAGATAATAAAGTTCTCTGTAAGAATCAAAATCAGGTGTTTTCTTATTTTTTAGCATCTCATGGAGCCCAATACAGTAAGTGGTAAACGACACATTCGTTTGATTAGGTGTGTTGGAGAAGGATGCATCTACACAGGATAGTCTTGGTCCGTTACCATGGTATCAGACTTGTAGTAATCCACTGACTGGCAGGTTCACCATAAAGAAACTTTGTTTCTACCACCTGGAGCACGTTGACAGACGTAGCTTTTCACACCTGTAACAGATATGCTATCACTTCCTGATCAATATCTCCTTAAACAGTATCGTTTTGCAGTCACTCAAACTTTCCCTCCGTACATATCCAACATCACACGGTTGATGACCATAGCTGATGTCAGAATGATGTCACATTTCTGCGTTGAGCAGATATATTTTATTATTTATTTTATAATATATTTTATTTATTTTAATTTTAGAATTGGGACCTTTCTTTATAACACTGGCAAAGCCGAACATGGAAAACGAGGATGTGTGGAGTCATAAGGAAAGTCTTCATGTCTGAAATAATAACTGGTGATCTACTGTGAGGGCGGTTTCGCTCAGTGGGTAGAGTGGTCGATTTAAAGCCTGAGGGTTGCTGTTTGATCCCCGGCATGTCGAGTTCATGTCTAGGTGCCCCTGAGCAAGACACCAAACCCCAAATTGCTCCTCATTAGGTCATGGTTGTGCACCTTGCAGGCAGATTCCGCCATCAGTGTGTGAATGTGTGTGTGAATGGGTGAATGTGACGTATGATGTAAAGCGCTTTGGGTAAAAGAGCTATATAAATACACAACATTTACCACTTACTGTTAGTTCCTCTGTCGGCTTCTGGTTTCCAGCAGATAGTGTCTCCTCACCATCCTCTTCCTCCTGTGATGAAGGAGATCATTCTGCTTCAGTATAATTTAATATCATTTTTTTATATTCAGGATGAGAAGTCCCCATGTGGTGTAACTTGTTTGGCTTCATACTGTCAGATGCTAATTTCCTTAGACATAGGACACGCCGTGGTCTCTCTTCATCACCAACCATTACCATTACTTGACCAGTCAAGCTTAAGGCAAGACATGCCTTGACGTATTCTCTTGTCTTTTTTTCTTTTGGTAGTTCAAATCTCTTGTTGATCGTCATTATTTGCCCATGGGTATTTTCACTAATTTGTCCATGTTTTGCTAGAAGTGCAAAATCTATTAAGATTTATTTAACCTTGCTGCGCTCCCCTTGTCATAGCTGCTTCACAAACCTCCTGGTTTTAGAACAATCTGTCTTACCTTTGTGCGATATGTTAACGCTTCATATTCAGTTTTCTCCATGTGTTTTTTTCTAGTGGTCCTGAACTTAACTAAAATTCTTATTTTATTCTGTTCCCCAGTGTGTTTATATGTTACAGTTTTAGTAAAGTTAAATATTCACACAGTGGACTAGTAGCTTCAAACTTCCACATTGACTCAGCAGTTTTCTCCTCTGATGCTTTTCTCTCCATAGCAGCAAATATATAGCAATATATGAAAGGAAATATATCAAATAAAAATATTAAATTTACAGCCAATTACAGCTCCTTTGTTTTTATCATCATTAAATTGAGTTTATGGTTAATTAAAAAAAAATCCCCCTACAGATTACAATAAATTTATCTCACAATGAAATATTGTATATATGTTAAATATATGTTTGACTGTTTTGTGAACATAAGAAAAAAAACATTTCAAGTTGTGATTCTGTCATTTCTGATGAGTTGAAGACTTCTGTTCACGTGTGGTCAGAAAATACATTCACAAAATAACCGATTCACGTTTCCCCTACTAATAAATGATAAAAGCTGCTCGGTCATTGTTTAGCCTGCAGAGGGCGCCATACTCCATGATTTAATCTGAGAGCTTAAAACTAATCCTGAGCCAGTTTCTCTGTTGGAAGTGTTTCTAACCAGGTGATGTGTGCCCCATATTCATTCTTCACCATTAACACATACACTGATATTTACACATTTCACAAGTGTTCCCCTTATTATGAGTCTAAAAAAATCAAATTAACTTTGTGGTTGCACATGTGTAGGTTTAAGTTTCACTGGAGAAGATTTAATGAAGATCGCAAATAGAGAAAAGTTTCATGCTCGCATACAAAACAACATATTCTGGATAAATATTAATATCTTATGATACAGCGGTAGCATTAAACCTCACATCATAGTACAACATGTGACCATTAAAGCTCCAAAGGCCAACTCTGATCAAGTGAAAGAACAAAATTAGATAAGTTTTAGTACAGATAGTTCAGATAAAAAGATTAAAAGGTTAAGTCTTGTTTTTTCGACTCTTGGTATGTTCAGAGGTGATATAGTGGCTTCATTAAACAGGAGAAAAGATGCATAGTTGATGACAGCAGGGACAGAGCTACAGGGGTGTTCAGGGTGGCACTGACCACCTCTGATATCTGAATGGACACCCCAGGTGCCACCTCAGGTGACTGACAGATCCCTGCAGGAGAACAGACGTCTTTCCAGACATGCCTTGATCACTAGATTCCCTACACTAGTTTGAGGTATACATAATGCAGGACTTTGCTTTAATTGTAAGAGCAAAAAGCTTACAAAAATATCAAAGTCAATCTCCAGAGTGGTTTAAAATGTATTAAATGCCTAGAAAGATTTTATTTTATATTTTTTAAGAAAAGAACAAAACATTACGATTAAGTCTGCAGGGTCAGTGTCTGCTGTGGCTGATACACTTGTGTTAAATCTCACTAATGAAATAACCCGCACCCATGTTCTCGCTTCCAGTTGTGTAGCAATTCCAAGCACCTAAGAGTTGATGATGTCATCATAGGTAGTTGGTGTTCTCATTGCAAAATAGATGCCTCCAAAATGGCCAGTTTCTCAGCATCTATTATTAGCATAAAACTAATAAATCCCAACTAATTCCAAAGACAACTGGAACGCATGATAAACATCACGTCTGTGTGAGTGGTTAGTTGTGTTCTGCTGTAGACGAGTGACCTGTCCTGGTGTACCCTGGCTCTCACCTGCTAAGTGCTCCAGCTTCTCCATGACCCTGAACACACACACACACACACACACATACAGTATATATCTATATATATATATACACAGACGTGGAAAAAATTGTTGGTACCCTTCAGTTAATGAAAGAAAAACTCAATGGTCACAGAAATAACTTGAATCTAACAAAAGTAATAATAAATAAAAATTCTATTAAATTTAACCAATGAACGT
>JBAFTC010014526.1:0-14768 GCA_037177435.1 Melanotaenia nigrans | reverse complement strand
TGTATGTATGTATGTGGGTATGCATTGGTGTATGTATGTATGTGGGTATGCATTGGTGTATGTATGTATGTGGTTATTTTATCAACTGATTTGAAGTGTAGAAGATGGATGGGGGGGTTTGATAATGTAGTATTTAATCAGCACCAGCAGGGGCCAGAATATACCTGGAAGTATTGCAAATGCAACCATTGGAGGATCTACATTAAGAGTGAATGCACTTTGTAATGTGGCGAGATGTGTTTTTGTCCTGAAAAATTACTTAAAATTTCCTTTTGATTTAAGAAATGAAAGTCCCAGATTTCAGTGTCACTTTGCGTTTATTGCACAGATAATGCCAGTCATTTCCCCTGGTTTTTTACCTGATATCCATCATATCATCAGTGACTTTGGAAGTTTGCTTGTTATCCTCAGGCATAATTACAATAACAAATCACTTTTTAAGATATACAGGTTCGACTGCTTGGTAACACCAATAGTTACACATTGCAGTAGCTCCATGCATTTAGGCATTTAGACATGGTAAAGATGACTCTGGGTTCAAACAACTCATTTGAAAATTGAGAAGGAAGGAGATTTAGTGACTTTGAACATAGCATGGTTGTTGGTGCCAGATGAACTGGTCTAAGTAATTCAGAAACTGCGGATCTGGGATTTTCATGTGGTCCACATAAGACTACAGCAACAGCAGACCACACCAGGTACCACTCATGGCTATAATTCTCATACGTTCACCAAAATTAGACAACAGAAGACTAAAAGTGATCTGATGAGTGTCTTTTTCAGCTGCAACATTCAGATGGTAAAGTGAGTCCGAATTTGGTGGAAACGAGCGCATGGATCCATCTTGTTCAACGTTTCAGGCAGGTGTCAGAGGTGTAATGGTTAGGGGATAATATCTTGGCACACTTTGGGTTTTTAGTACCAACCGAGCATGGCTTAAACCCCCACAGCCTACCCAAATGTAACTGCTGGCCATTTCTGCCCTTTATGGCCACAGTGCACCGTCTTCTGATGGCTACTTCCAACTGGATAATGCAGCATGTCACAATCTTTTCTGTGTGGTACTATTATGTCAATATGGACCAAATTCTCCAAATGTTTCCAACACCTTGTTTAATCTATGCCATGAATAATTAGCACAGTTCTGAACACTCAAAGGGGTCCAAACTGGTACTAGCAGTGTATCTAATAAAGTACACTGCTAGTACCAGTTTGACCAGTGGTCAGTGAGTTTGTTTCTCTGGACCTGTATCAAACAAGTTCCAGGATCATCTTTTCCAAAACAGATTCATCACTGAATATCACTTCAATTCATTCATCCACAGTCCACAACTGTTTCTGTTCAGCCCACTGTAACCTTGTTTTCATTTGTTTAGGGGTTGATGGTTTACATTTGGATTTAATGGATGCAAACTCTATTCCTTCACCTCATTTTTAACAATTCACTCACAGTGACCTGTTTCTGCCCATTTCTTTTTAATTTATTTTGTTGACTGGGGACAACAAACATGTTACTCCGAGTTGAATTATTATACTTTTAATAGGTTTAATAATCTCTCAGATTTTTTTTAAAGACCGCTCTCTTGTTAGGCTCAATCAGCAGCTCATGAAATTCTGCAAGCCCCCTCATTTAACTGCAGACATATTAGCATTTTTAGCTTTGTGTAGGTATTTATTTTAAGAATGTGAAATACTGAGGTCAAAGTTGTGGGTATTGTACATAGAAAACAACATTGTTAAGATAAGGTTCTTTTACAGTGTCTTTATTTCACACATTCAAAAAGGTTTTATTTACATTCACATTCAGATGGTAGAGTGAGTCAGAATTTGTTGGAAACATGAAACCGCTCTTTTCTGCCTTGACAATTCAATTTCTCAAAATTTAAATAACCCGATTTGTGAGCAGTTGTGTCTTTTTGATGCCCTTCATGTCTTCAGCTCCACCAGATAAAGAAAAGTCACTGCAGGTGGACGCCGTCTGTTCGAAAAAGTTAAAAGTTGCAGGCTGAGCTCACATCGGTGTCTCAGTCTGATCTGATGTTTTAAAGAAGAATGACAGATTTATCCATAATCACATTAAACTTTAACGCATCACATTCATTTAACATCGTGTTTGGTCCCGGGATAAAAGAAAAAATAAAAAGACAAATTAATGATAAACAGTGACGTCTTATAACAGAGCTACAGTGAAACATGCATTTGTGTCATCAATGCTTTAAGGATTCTTGAGAAAGCACAACGGATTTCAGCAGCATCTTGTGGCCTCCATTAGCTGATAACGTCTCTTTGTGCTGTTTTTTGTTATGATGGATGAGTTGCCATCATGTTACCTTGATGTGAGAATTCATTGTCACGTAATGCACCTCCATTTGCTGAAGTTGGTCCAACGATGTGGCTGAAAGTTGCTTAAATTCCCCATGAAACCGTTAGCTGAGTGTTATTATTTTCTTTGTGATGACCCATTTCCGATAAAACACCTCACCCTCCACAGTAGCCTTGTGTGATCTGATTGGCTCAGCTCTTGTGGTCTTGTTCTGCATCAGCTCACATTTTTTTATTTTTAGGGCATTAAAAGGATCAAATAAATCACTAAAACTTCCTCTCAAACTTATTTTTTTGTAAATAATGAGCCAAGATCTAGTATGTAGGTGATAAAAGATCATATATAAACACTTAAACATGTAAAGTGATTTTATGAAAACAAATATTCAAACTAAGTCAGTTTCATTCACAAATACAACTTCTTATAAAAACCTGTGTAACTTGTCATTTTTGCCTTGTTTCCAAGTGTTTTATCTGTGGATTTACTGTAGTGTTCTCTGAAACAACTCATCACAACATATGGATGACAGCAGCACTTCTAAGACAAGAAACACATATTTCTGCTGTTTGGACGCTGACATGAATGACCCTTTTTCCAAGTCTGCAAGACCCATCTGCAGTTAATCTAACACTACACGAATACCAACCGTTAGGGAGCATTAAATACATCACTTGGAGAGATTCTGTAGCAAACAAGCCAAAGCGCTGGAAGACCTGCAGCAGAGAGAGAGACTGCACTGCTGCTGCCAACAAAAACACACCGCTAAGTCTGACTTGAACACCAGTTGTTTTAAATTTTACTCTAAAACTCATGAAGGAGGAGACAAAGTTAATCTTGAAATCCGGTTGTGAACAAATGCAGCCAAAAGCATGACTATAAATTGTCTCCATGCTCAAACTTCCACCAGTTATATTAATCATGTGACAGATAAAATTAAGCTCCAGACCTCATGGCTGAAGGCTTCTCAGAAAATTCAAAAAAAAAAAAAAAAAAAAAACCTATAGAACAATATGTACATCCATCACTATCCCCAACCTTTCTGTAAGTGGATTCAAATAGTCACAGGTTTAATGCAAACATGTGACCGACAAATTTAGTTTTTACAGTGTAATATGTGTTGTCTGAGATGGGCACATGAACCCTTAAATGATTTAATCACAGCTCCTTGTAGATAATAACCTGCTATGTATTTGTTGGAATCTAAGGCTTGATTTAAAATGTTTAAAATGTGATGCTTTAATTGTCTTCTCTTTGTTAATTTCAGGGTTGTATGCTCAATTACTTTCAGGCTTTACTAAGCAAAAAAATTAGCACAAAAAGTAAGGAAGTTTGTGTTGGGCTGATCATTTCTATCCTTTAATACTAGCTGCTGTTGTATTACATATTGTAAGAACAAAAAAGCCTAATAAGTCATATTAACAATAAGGCAAAACTTTAAATGATTTAAGCCCAGAAAAGTTAAGTTAAATTTGAGAAATATTTGTGTGATGAAAACGGTGACCTCTTTCAAATCCCTTCTTATTTTTATGGACTCTTGTAGAGATGTTTGCTGAGTGTGATTAGCTCTCATATGTCTTGTCTCCAACCAGTGTTGTCAATGGTTTTGAGTTTGGGATGTATATACAGGGACAGACTTCCCCATAAAGTTTAGATGTTGCAGCAGTTTGAAGTTTTTCCAAGTTCCACAAAAAACATGTTGCACCTCTTGGAAGATTTCGTCACACTGTCTTCCGATCCCGAGTCCTGCCTGTGAGCCTCTAACTGATGAGAAATGCCCCAAAGAAGCTGCTCATCTCTTCCATGTCCACAGCAGAGGCGTTAGTCACAGTGACAAAAAGACGGTCGCCTGCGCTGAGTGGGAACACCCCCCCCTGGTGGGCAGAATGGAGAGAGTAATCTGAACCCCGGGACCAGCAGGAAGTCCGGCTCGTCTTCATCAGCAGGATAGGGACTGGGTAGGAGCTTACCTATTTAAAAAAAAAAAAGACAAAAGCTGCAGTTTTTGCCTTGTTGTTTAGAGAAATGCAGACTTTGTCATCAGGATGAAAATAAAAGGTTTGATTTTACGTTTGCATCAAAGTTGCAGTGGTGTACTGTGTGAAAGAAAATAGCCTGCTTTTATTTACGTTATCTTAATCAACAAAACCTAAAACTGAGACAGATATAATGTTTATCTACTTGAGCTTTAATTGTACAGTAACTGCACAGCTTTATTAACTTGCCTGTGATGTGACAAAGAAAGTGCGTCCTCATTTGATTCCAAAGTTTTACCTAACATGGCATTATAAAATCTATTACTTAACAAATCTTAAAATAAAGTAAATAAAACGTCAAATGAACAAAAACACAGTGTATTACTCAGCTTTTATACACAGCTTATAACACCACCTGCACCACCAGCTAAACACCAGCTGTACTACTGTCATACTTGTTCAGTTTACTCTAATTGTTCTGTCATGGACGTGAACATATAACATGCTAACTGAGACATACAACAGAAGATGAACCTCTTGGGCAGGGACAATTAATCCTGGTCCTCGAGGGCTGGTGTGCTGCAGGTTTTAAAAGTTTTCTTGCTGGAACACACCTAACTCAGTGTTGTGGTAAGCTTGACATCAAGGTCTTGTGGCTCTGAGAATTACCCACTGATTTGAGTGAGGCGTGTTGCACCATGGAAACTTCTAAAACCAGCAGGACCAGCCCTCAAGGACCAGGATTGAGGATACCAGCACAAGGGTTTAGCAGTTTGTAAGCATGGTCTGACTCTGGGCTGAACTTGCTGGCACATCAACTCCTGGGAAGATTGACAACTGTCTTCAGTGTTGTCCACCTGGGAATAATTTTTTCACTGTAAAATGATGGATTCCAAACAGTGTGGAAATAGCCTTGTAATACTTCCCAGATTGATGGGCTGGAACAATTGCTTCTCAATAATTATTGCTGATGTTTTTCTTCTGGCATTGAGACAACAAACATCTAAATGAATTGGACCAGAAACACTGCTTAGGGTTCTGCTTTTATAGAGGTCATGACACTTACTGACGATTAATTAATCCTAGTTGTTACCATCTTAAAGATACAGTGTGAAACAATAACATCTAGGGGTAAACATGGGCATAGAAATGATTTCAAATGCCAAGCGCAGTGGTGAATAAATGGTGGCCGTCAGTGGCCAAAATTTCTCCAGACATAGGCATGTTGTCATCAGTGAGTGGATCCAAGGGCCTCAGGTGCAGCGATAACTACACTACAGGTAACTACTGCAAAGTTGTGTACATGCGTACTGTCCTCTTCTATGTGGCTTTACATTGAAACCTTTCTAACAATGTAAACTTTAGGCTCATACTTTACTCGTCTATTAAAAGCACACGTCTTTTAACAGATTCAGAAGTCCGTAACAAAATCATGACTTGGCAAAATCTATTACTTTAATACAACACCTAGAATTAGCTTCTAATAAATTAAAAATTTCCAAATGAATGCTGTTGCTTACCTCAGTTGACCTCTGAGGCCACAGTAAAAAAATTCTCTAACAAATGTCTCAATATTGATCCAAGCACTGAAATACAAACGAAGAACGAAAAACACCACACATGTGGGGAGTCTATACACTCCTTGGCCTGTGATTTGAATAACTAACAGAGAAGCTTTGGCATTACTTCTATCATCTGGGGACCTTTTTCCACAAAAACTAATATCCTCTCAGCCATATCTGGTCACATTAACTAGAAGCTGCTGCAAGACTTCAGTCATCAGATTTATAGCATTAATCATTTATTATAATAAGTGTAACTGGAGCTAAAAGATGTTGATAGTTTTCCTGAAGGTTCACCAAGACCCCAAAGGACTTCTTAATATCTAACAGAGAACATAAAAAGAACATAAAGTACCTCCATTTTTCATGTTTCCTCATTCATTTGCCTGATAAAAGTCACCTAAAATATAATTTCATTAATAGGGAATATATAACAAATTTATAATGCTGACCGTACATCATTTTGTTTAAACTGCAAAAGCATTTAGATTTTTTATTGGCAACACATGCTCACTGTCTGGCTACACATTAGTCCCTAAATTTGTCTAGTCAAGAGTCAAAACACACCATCATCCAACAGTCATGCGGATCATCAGTCTGTGCAACAACATCCAAGGTTTCGCAAACAAATTATATGGTTGAGACATGCTGGATTTCATTTTGACAGGGAGATGCTACTGCCAACATCAGAATCCAATTTAAAAGGGATTTAATGTGCAGGTTAAAGGCTTCTTCAAATGATTTACATGCTGAGTCAAGGTGGAAAAAAAACTGCAGGTTATGGATAACATTCAGGTCAAAGTAAGCTATTAGAATATTGAATTTGTAAAATTACAACCTGCAGAATTTGGTTCAGAAGAAGCACAGGAGCAAAAGTGTCCCTCACCTTTTTGTAGACATACTGCAGCAGGGGTTTCCCCCTGTCCTCTGCCTCCTCGCCCTCCTCCTCCAGGGAGTGGGTGTGTCTGAAGTAGGTCTGAGCGTAGATGTAGTAAAGGCCAGGCTGTGACACCACCAGCTCCCCATCCACCAGCTGGACATCCTGGAGGAATGACTCCCCATCACGGCTCTCCCACCCAGAGATCTTCTGGCCTTGAACTCGTCGCCCAGCGTAGACCGGAGCTAAAAACAAATGATCACATTCACACAGTCATCAGAATAAACTGAGTTTTTATAAAGAGAAAGATGACAACTGCTGTTGTGTGACAAAAACAGACATAAATGTGTTAGAATAAACTAAAACTCCCATAACTATGCACAAGATCAGCCAAACTACACCTCCTAGTCAGACAGAAGGTGCATCATCATCCACACTGATCACTGAAAAACAGAACCTAACACAAGTGTGCCTGCAAACACATAAACATCATAAAATTTCAACTAGTGACATTGTAATAAAAGAAAAAAAAACTTTTAAATCATACAGATTTGCTGCTTAGGTTCATTAAACATGTACTGACAGGAAGACAATAACATCTGGTGCCTTTGAATCCCGGTCTCCTGGGTGAAAGTCCAGTACTTGACTTCCACTGCTTACCCCTCCTTTGTCGTTCAAATTCTTTAATTCCAAACAAGGACAAAGTGTGTGTAAAGATTTTAGAGCCAAAGTGGCAAATGTGTGGTATCAGGCTTTACAGAAGAAACCGATGTTCAACTGACTAATAACTTAAACCTTAAGATGTCCCACCTGCCACCGGTGCAGTCCCCTAAGAAACTTTTAGACTTGTCAGTCATGTGATATCGAGTTATTTATGGCTAACAAGATGTTAAAATTAGTAAGCAGTAGTCCTTTGTGCATTTTATTTATATATTTTATAAGCTGTTTCTCTAAAATTATAGATTTTTAATGCAAATTTGCTCCATGTGACTAAATCGTAAGATGTCGTGACTTTCTATTTAGGAGGGTTGCATTTTTTTTTACTGTTTTCAATAACGTTTGTTTATGAATAAGGGAAAACAAAATAGCAGATGCACAAGAGGCTCCTGAATCACTCATAATCAGTCTCTTAATGACCTCTGGTTTCACACAGTTGTCTAAATGTTATTTACCTTGTTTAATGTCATCATTCTGCCCATTACTGTAGTCATAAAAACAGTAAAATAAAGATACCAGAAGAAGAAGTGAAGACACACTACTATAGTCAGGAGCTGCAGTTTCCAAAATAAATAAAAAAAAATAAAAGATCAAACTACTTAATGCTGTTGGGTGATATTCATCAAGTAGCACAACAAACATGGACCAACACTGCACTTGCTGCAAGCCATTCTTGACACTCACTAAAATTGTTAGGACCTACTAAATGTTTAAGACCTTTGGATAAAATCTTTCCGCTACAACACACCTTTGAGCTAAATCTGGCTTACATAACGCTTGCCATCGCCAGTACAGCCAAAAAAAAACACACAAAATAGCCAAGATTCAGTTCAAATGTGTTTGATCTCTGTGTCATTAGGAATAACACTGTGTTCCCTGATGGTATGAGAGTAAGGAGTAAACTGTAATTTCCTTTTTTTTAATTTATTTTTATTATTAGGATGGTGGTTGACAAACTGCTGTTCTGAAATCTTCCCCTGTGAGAAGTCATAGATGTGGACTGTAAATCATATTATACTGCAGGGAAAGACAGGGTTGAACTCTAGCATTGGGAATGTCAATGTTTCTGTCTGTCATTAATTTAGCAGCATTGTGACTAGTACACAGCTGTTTTAATTTAAGAACTTGTTGTGAGGTTTCCAATGCCAATATCGCTGAGGAGAATCAGTGTTTCAGTTTGGTTAATAATGCACCATCAGGAAAGAGGGTCTTGTTGCAATTAGTGGCTCTAATATTTTTGTGGCATTAAACTGTTCTTGTGCTGATGCATTAACAACATCTTCACTTGGACTGGATTAAATTTTAGGGATTTCAACAACACACAATCATGGTCAAATTCAGTTGAGTGCAATCTGCTGTTTTACCTCTAGATGTCACTACATCATTTTGAGCTGATCTAATTGAGTTTTGTCTGACTGTAACATCTTTTAGTAATTTTCTTATTAATCTGGCAGCTAACTGTATGAGCCAAGATCTTTAAGCATGTTGTATATTTACAAGAAGAAGTGCTTTGTATGCACAGCTGGTAAGATTCAAAGCAAATGAAGGCTAAAATTACAATGTAATGCTGTTCACATTCATTCCACTTATCATGTAACATGATCTGGCCACCTAGTGGCACACCTAAAGCAATGCAAACACAGCACTCAAACATCCAAAGTGGATCAGTAGAACTCACCTCCTTCTTCTCGCACCAGTTTGGGCATAAACCTGCCTGTGACATGAGCTGCAACTTTGGGGCGAGCCGAAGCATTGTCCTCCATCACAAGTGAGGGCAGCACCCAAGATACTTCATCTAACATGAGAAAAAAGGGTGAAAAACGACTTAAAAAATAAAAACCAAATACGTGCAGTCAATATTTCATGAGCTCTGAGTCAGATTCTGTGCCATAGTTTAGTGATCTCACCTTTCACTGCAGAAGAAATCTGCCTTTGGTAACGCTGAGACAGCGACTGCAGGGAAAACAGTTGCAAACAATTATTCAGAAACACACAAATGGGCCTTTCATGCTTCACTGGTTACGGTAGTCCCAAGACACTGCATTATTCGGACAAACCCAAGGAGTTCCCAACTATTTTCTAAAAACACATTTCAGTTAGACTGAAACAAAACAGAAAAAGAAAATGACTGAAACTGGCTACAGAGCAAAACATGGGATGAAATGCTAAGTTATATGTGCCAGAAAGATACAGTATCACACCTTATCAGCTCATTCCACTGTCTGGACCAACAGCCTGTTATTTGACTTTGACCCTGAAAAAGTGCTGACATCAGGAAGAGAAAGATTCCTGCAGCGAGTAACAAGGAGCCTTCATGTTCAGACTAGTAACAAATCCTTTCCTGGAAATGGACTCATCGTCCTTGTCTTTTACATTCCTTTACCACATTAAGTGCCAACAACAGCCAAAGTTCTGATAAGTCAGTAAATCTGCAATCAGTTAAGACATGTAAGGAATCAGGAAAACAATCCGAGAGAAAAACAAGGTACTTTTTAAAAAATAAAGATGCATTTGTTTGCTGAGTTGGCCTGACAGTGACCACAAAACATGAGTTAATTAAAATTACAGCAGTTCATGATGGCTGACTAGCAAAGGTTTGCAATATCCTCATCAAAAAAGACAATGCAATGCTTACAAAACCTGATTTTAGCCACATCAGCTTCCTGTAATAGCCAAGATAAAATCTGCTACCAAACCAGTGAGGAAGAGCTTCAGAGACACCTTTAGGGTGAATTCTAACACACCCACCCAGCAACATTTGTTTAATAAAATAAATGAACGACTTTAATAATCATTTAAATTTGGTCTAAATGTGAAAAGCCATTTTCTTTGAAAAGTTGTCTCTAAAGAAAAAGCCCAATTTTAAGCTTTTTTTCTTTTAGCTATATAAAAAAAGAGCAAAAACGGACTATACTGATTAAGTCATGAAAAAGATGTTCTCATCACATTTATGACAGATGACAGCTTACAAAAGCAATTTTTAAATTAGCCTAAAATTCTGTCTCTTGTATTAATATTATTATTTTAGGTCATTTCTAATAAACCGCAGCTTCATCTGAGAAACACAAAAAAAACTTCATGTTGGAGGAAAACTAATCCAAACCATGAAAACATGACTGGCATGATGAAATGAACCCTGACATTGAGACGTACAAACATATAATGTTTAAAAAAACAAACATACTGTATATTTGCTCAGCAAAGCTGGCGAGCTTTCTCCTCTGATGCACGGCCGCTGAAACATCTGCAGAATTTTCTAAAGCTCTACAGGGTTCACATTTGTAGTTTGAGGAGAAATATTTATCAAATGGATCATGAGAGAAATTTAAAATGATAAAGTTCTACCCATTACCATCTTCTGGCCAAACTTATTGCTTTAGCTTGTAACAAAATAGCTGCAAACTTTAATGACAAAAGCCAAAATCTACATGCAAACACTAACTCCATGAACATGATACACATGATTTAGCCAGTGTAGATGACTGGCTGTTTTTTTATTAATAAATACATTTTCATGTGTTTATTAATAAAAACAGAGATGTGATTAATTTTGCAGTGTTTGGGAATGTGATTTCACAGTGCACAAGTAAAAAAAAAATCAAAACTAACATTGGAGTTCAAACTGTCCCAGCTTTGTGTTTATCTTTGAACTAAATTTAATCACCAAGCTGAAGGGAAAATACCCAACCTGAGGTATTTAAGGGAGCAGTGGAGTCAAAGCAGAAGAATAATCTGAAGGAACAAATAAATAAATTCTTTGCACAAATAGCAAATAAATGAAAATGTATGAATATGGTGGATGTGTGTGAGTGAGTGTGCGTTTTAGAGGCGGGCAGGTGAATGCATTCCTGGGCTGATTAGACCGCGGAGGATCACATCGCATTTCCAGCTATGAAGGAGCTCATTGTGCATCTGCAGCAGAGATTTGGATCATTTCAGCATTTTTCTTCCACAGGAAGCTCCTGATAATGACAATACTAATGATGAGTACAAACCACGTATTTTAGTTTAAAAGATAAGGCTGGGACAAATCTAGATCTTATTTAATATCAGCGAACTTTCTTATTAATGACAGTCAGTGAAAAGTCTTGCAAGGTTTGGTTTCTTGGCAAAAAGAATAAATTCTCATTATTGAAAGAATAACCCCATTTTAAAGATGTTTGGTTACACAAGAAAATTTTTTATAGAAGGGATTTAAAAACAAGAAATTTCAACCTTTGGTTTTTGACATGTTTTGCAGCTGAACTGGGGGGGTAAGCTATACCTCCACAATGCTGTGGGTGGGGAGCTTTGATACAGAGCAGGCCAAGGCCAATGGAAAATTATTTTTTTTTAAAAAACCTTATCAGCACGCCAAACACCAGTCGTTAGTACAGATCAACAATACCAATGTGTAGAGCTCTATTTGTGCTGCAGGGCTGAGGTCTTAACTTAATAACTTCAAGTTTCACATGCAACTTCACTTTGCAAGTATGTTTCACCAAACGATGTGAATGTATGTGTCCATGCGTGTGATGTCAAACCTTCTCGATGAGCAGGTGAAGCTGCTGAGTGACCTGCCAACATGGATCTCCTCGCACAGCCGTGATGCTTTGCAGATCTGAGCCCGTCAAACAGGAAACGCTGCTCCGGGCAAAAGTCTCCTTCATCTGTTGAAGTGAAAAATGTCAAGAAGGGTATCAAACTTTTTAACGTCCCCAAGTATTGCCTTTTGCTCCCCTTTGTTTGTCAGTAAAAAGTCTTGTGAAGACTTTAAAAGGCTGACATTAATTTGAGCTTGCTCTTTTGGTAACAAAACATGTCGTAGACCTAATTACAGTTTACACAAGCTCATACGTTGTTTAAAGTTTGCCTCCAAACCTGAGTCAACATATTTCCTGGCAAGTTTTACTTTTCTTTTCATTCGTTAAAATTTTTGTCTCTCAGATTTTGTTGCTGCATTTCATCTGGTATAATGATTAATTGCTATGAATACAGCCTGAGAGTTGCTCTGGACTGGATCCAGGTAAGCAAAGGATATGTGTGTGTGTGTGTGTGTGTGTAATCATAAAATAGCTGCAGTCTAACTTTGCTGCGTCTGACCTCTTTACTTCCTCCTCTTTTCTATTCCTGCGGTTCAATGAGACCAGAAAAAGGAGTATGTTTTTGCAAAATTGCAATTGTGCAAAGCTGAATTACTTTGAAAGCTGTGTGTGTGTGTGTGGGGGGGGGGGGGGTATGCTGCATTGTGCAGAAAAAGAAATTTAGAAAAGGACACAGTTTGTGCTCTGGAGTACAGCAGTAGAGACACAATGCACAAAACGAAACACAAGTAGTACCAGCTCCGAAGCAGGAGTCGACAATCATTTAAAATGAGCATTAATTGGGCTACAGGTCAATAAGCTGCATTAACAAGCCAAACAGCCTCGCGCGCGCCTGAGGCCTGCTGTGTAAAAAGCTTCCGTACAGAAGCGTGTTTCATTCGCTTAAAGGAAGAAGATAATGAAAATAACCTGCGAGATAATGTGACCTGCGCAGACTACTTGTAAACAAAGACGCTCCCGTTTCCTCTAAGTTGTTAAGTTTCATTTATTGGGTAATTCTCTGCGGTCTTATTTATGTAGATGGGATTCAGTTTTGGACTCTGCGCAAACACCTGAGGACTTTACGGTTGTTGAGGTGGAAAGTCCAGTCATGTCTGCTGGACGTAGCCATGTTTATCTAGGACCAGTTGGTCATTGCATTCAGGCTACGTAGTGACACGGGAGACACTCAGGAGACTGATGAAAATAGGCTACTGGATCCCTGCGGAGTGCAGCTGAGATGGAAGAACAAGCCAGACTTTACTCCAGGGATCAGAAACTCAAGGACCGGAGGGATGTTTTTTTTTTTTTTTTCTCCTGCTGAAACACACCTGATTCTAATAAAACCTAGAATACCCTGTTGTGCACAACCCTCTGTTAATGGCTCATTAATTTGAATCAGGTGTGTTGTAGCAGGGAAACCTTTAAAACCCGCAGAACAGTGACCCTTGAGGACTGGGTTTTATTATCATTACATGATCTTGGTGAAAAGTTAATGCAGTTCTGGACCGAGTTAAATATGCATTGAGCTTATCCAAACCCTGTTACAGTAAAAGTGTACTGCACTGACCTAAGGGGGTTGGAAAAGCCTGTCTCACATGGTTACTATTGGCCAAGATCATTTTAAAGGCTCGACTTTACAGTTTGTATTGAGACAAAATGAATATATCATATGTGCCCCAATTCAGCTATGATTTATTAATAAACTAATGCAAACAAGTGACACACATGATCCCAGCAGCAGTTTTTTAAGTGAATGCAATACGCGTCCGTACCTCACGCGCGTCAAAATGCATCTTTTCCTTACCGAGTTGAGAGCTGAAGTGAAGTGCAGCACGGTGATGGTGACGACCACTGTCTGCAGCAGAACCGCCACCAACAGCAGGACACCGAGCTTCGGACAGGAGCCCGTCATAACGACAGACCGCCGTCCGGTACCCGACCAGCGCCGTCCTGTCCCGATCCCAAAGTTTCCAGAACAAGAACAATGGCTGAGAGCTGACTCCAACTTAACTTTTACCCTCCCCGTCCCTGTAAGCAGGAGGAGGAGGAGGAGGCGTGTCTGAATAACTTTTTACTCTTTGAGTTTCTCCTGCGGAGATTATTGTTTCATTTATGTGCTGAGAAAACACAGATAGCTTTCTATAGTTTATTGTGAACGCTCATATCTTCGCTTCGATCTCAGTTCCAGCTTTTAAATAAAAAAAAAAAACACCTGGCACGCACAAAGCTTTGATTTAGGTGTCATGGAGTTTAAACAATAAACTGAGTTTCGTATTTAGGATATTCTGTGTTATTTTCCTAAGTCTGTCCTTTTTTCTTTATATTTTGCTAACAGTCAGCCAGAACTTTTGGGAAGTTTTAAAGGGGTCTTGAGCAATAGTTTTCCAGGTTATCTCAAGGTCTCTCAAAGTTTGTCTGGACATTGCTTTTTCATTCACTTTTATCCGAGCCCTTTAAACTGACCACATTCAGAGCCATGTGTTTTTTGTTCAAGCTACTTAACACTGATCTATGAATCATTCAAACACGACAAAAGGCCTCTAACTAAAGGGATGAATCTGTGTTGTTTCTCAAAATAAACAAATTAGCAAAAAAATAAAAAATCGAAACTAAGATTCAGTCCAGTGCAACTCTCAGGTTTACAATTAATCATTGTCCCAACATTTCTTTTGTTAGATCTATCTATCTATCTATCTATCTATCTATCTATCTATCTATCTATCTATCTATCTATCTATCTATCTATCTATC
>JBAFTC010014281.1:0-14860 GCA_037177435.1 Melanotaenia nigrans | reverse complement strand
CTACTGACACAGCGCACGCAAGAGCGTTTCAGGGAATAGCCTTCAGTGCCAGGAGGAGTGACGTAATCGGGATTCCCTGCGAGCAGGAAGACGCGGCACCGGACTAGGAGAGTGTTGAATGTCGATCCGCAATTCGACACAGACAAGTGGAAGAAAATGATCTCCGATGCTGCATCTGACTTTTTATCTGTCCCGCTTTCTTCTTATGGAGATGAAATAATAACAACAGAATAAAATGATGCTTTCAGTTGTGTAACTGAAACAGATCTGGCTTCGCTTGATCTGAATCATCTGATCGACCTGTGTTAATAAAAAAAATAATATGCTGATTAAAAAATAAATATATGTGAAATTATGATGAATACACCCTGTTTACAATAGGGCTAAGTAGGGGCTCTTTTACAGCATATTCAGTCCCTTTTTGTTGTTTCAGAGCCAATCCCAAAGACAAAATGACAAAGCCCCACAATTAATTATCAGGCCTGATGGCTCGGGATTTTATAAGATATGAGCGAATATCCCTGCATTACGCCTGAAGCACATTGATTAGTTCATATAATGTACACGTTGATAGCCACGTAAAGAGAAATGTTGGCATAAAAATATTACTGCTGTCAGGGTTAACGTTTTCATTATACGTAATTTTGGCTCAGAAATGTTGACAGTGTAGGCTACCTATTTATTGTTGCGCACAAACGTTCCGCTCTGGCCACTGGGTTGTTAAGTAATGTCCAAATGAATGTGAAAATAAAACATAACCCTCATACAATTTCAGAGGCCTTTTAGTGAAATAACTACGTTTCGCACTGTTGACCAACGTAGGTATTACACGTTTTGGAGGGAAACTGTGCGCCAACAAAACATGTAATACATACATTGGTCCACCGTACAAAACGTAACCATTTCACACAAAGGCCTCTGAAATTGTAGCATATCTACTTCTAATTTTCTCTTAGATCACGTGACTACAGATTTTCCGCAGCGCTTGAACGTAAAACATGTTGGATATTCCTTCAAATGCTGCGATTATGTTTTTTTTATGTACTCTTGTTTTAAAAATGCAACATGAGTAAAAATCTCATACACAGACGCGACTGTGGCCACATGCAACCAGTTTGATCCGTGACGATGACGAGATACTTCCAGTCCCTTAATAGCGTCCATAGCAACACGCATAGCAACAACAATAACGTAGTAGTATTCCCACATTTAATTGAATAATGTGGAAGAATGTATGTCGAAACAACGAAACTACGAATTTTATGGATGGATGAATTTGAATGGATACTATGAAAATAAAGTGTAGATATGTCGCTAGAAAATTAATCAAAACGAAGGTAAAGGCATAATCTGTATTAAAATAATGTAATTCCATGAAACGGGAGGGAATCACGTGAGCAGTCACGTGATCTAAAGTATTTCCATAGAAATGAATGAGAAAAATAAACGTAGCAGTTCTAAAATTTCAGAGGCCTTTTTGTGAAATGGTTACGTTTTACACTGTGGACCAACGTAGGTATTACTCGTTTTTTAATGAGACTGGGTTGCAATAACTTTAACATTTCAGCAATTTCTCTCATGGATTCATTTTTTGAACTGACCTATAATTTCAGCTCTTATGTAAATGAACAACATAAACCAACATGGTCCATAGGACTAATATGTATTGCATCTAAAATGGGTTAAGTAGGTTGTTAGATCCAAATGAACTATTTCTCCAGTTGCCTTTCAGAGCTCAAGTTCCCTGACAGCTTTAGGTGACTAAATCAGATTTAATGTTATAATACTGCAATACTACAAAATAAACAATACAAAATGGCTCCAGAACAGCTCTTCTCATAAAAAAACAGTCTCTGATATACAGTCATAAACGATATTGCGCCTGTCTCTCTCACTGTCTGCATGACACAGCAATAATGTCCATCACAGCCTCTTGAAAAGGCCCAGCCTGTCGATTAACCACACAGTCAAACAGGTGAGTTAAATCTGGATGCTTTTCATTAAACAGCTTTTCTGCATTTTGCTGCTCTTCAAGAGTGTGGAATGGACTGGTGCCAAATGTTGACACTCTTGTAAGATTTGACCCATATTCATTTTGATAAAGGTCAGCAGCTTCCGTTGAGCCTGGTAGAAGTTCCACTGGAATCTTCACCTGACAGCCCCCCCCTGCAAGGACATTTGGAATCCCCCTGCCTGAAACAAAACAGGAGAATGTGAAGTTTCATTAAAGTTATTTTGATAATAGCTTTTCAAGAAACACACAAATATTGTGCAAAATCATGAAAGAGAAGTTATTACTAAACAACTTATATTATAACAGCATGCCATCTCAAATTTTAAAAGCCGGGTTGTTAAACTTTGGGTAAGAGAAATATTTTGGCACACTATGACAAACTGTTATACTTGTACAATTAATCAAGAGTAATGATTCTTCCACTTGTGAAAGGACAAAGATCTGCAAAGTAAAGTAAGGGATGACAGGTTGTGTGAGGGGGAATCCTCACAATGGGCTTGAAATCTTAATAAAGTGGAAAAAAAACATAACAGGTTAAATCTAGTGAAATACAATGGAGAAAAAGTTGAAGTCGACCAAAAACCTTGAACAGTGTGGCAATTCCAAGCGTCCACAAACCGCTGAAGTCCAATGCTGGCAACCTGGCAGGTCAGACTGGAAATACAGTGTTTTATTGCCATGTCCTCAAAATCCACAACCTCTTGGTCAGCAAGGTTTACGAGTGCTGCTTTTAGGGGATAAGTGACCCTGTTGTTTACCTCTGGCCACATTCGTTCGATCCTGTGATTCTGCAAAGGACAAGCGTTTGTTTAAAATGTTTGCCTATTATAATACATAAAAAATTAAAACATTAAGTTTAGAAAAAAGATGATAGACTTTGTTTATGATACAAAGTATTTCCTTTTTTCGAGACTTTCTAATTAATCAAAATGCCTGCATGGGCTGGTTTTGGGGGGTGTTTATTTCATCCTGATAGGATCAGGATTTTACTTTTTTTATGTGTAGATACCAACTTTATCTGTAAAGGCAACCCAAATTCTTTTGGATTTTACTCCGTTGTCAAGAGGCTATACAACTATATACAGTATGGCCTGGTCAAAAGATATCCACAATCGTATGATTTCAATGGTCATTGACTTTAGGAAGATTTTGAACTTATCAGACAAACTTTTGTAATTCCATCTGTACTGCAACAAACTTATGCACTGCTGAATAAGTTCAATAAAAAACACTATATTACAGAATAGGGTCAAAGCAAACCTTACAATTTTACTATGTAATTGCAGCTGGCTACATTCCTCATGGAGCTTTACATTGAGTATGAATTTTACAGAGTGGGTAAATGTGTATCAATGTCATTGGTTTAGGTCCTTGTTTATTAAGCTAGACTACATAACTTTGTTAGTATTGTTTAACCCAATTACAATTTCGATAAATAAAAAACCAATTCAAACTTCTCCACTGAATTTGTAATATATTTTATACCAGACCAGATAGATACCATATTTACAAACTTTTCATGCTATCTCATTGATATTAAAAAGATAGTTTTGTTTCACTTGAAGGATGTTGTGATAACTATGCACTTAACTGTTGAAATATGTTACGTCTTTTGTGGCATATTTTTACATCTTATTAAAAAGAGCACCGTAAACAATTTTCTTTTCAGGAACATTTGTTTTTCTCTTATTGTCATAATTAGAAATATTTAAAGATATTCCTAATAAAATGTAATAGGAATGCAATAAATTAATCAAAACCATTCTGCCACCAGAGGGCACTACAGCCAGGTTAAGATTTTATTTCAGGGTATCAACTGCATGAATTTCTGCTTCTGTCATAATTATTACTTATTGAACTGATTTACACGCTTTTATTTCGACCTTCTGAAGACAACACCTGAGGCTTTGATAACCCATTGCTAATCTAGCTTTGTTTCAATGCCCTGCCCTTATGTAGGTAAACTAGTGTATAGAACAAAAACATGATATATAGAGATACACTTAAAATTACCCTAGTTGACTGAGTCTGTTGGTAAGGTGGCCTTTCTTGATTAAATCTGTAGTGTGACAGCTTTTGTTGAATGAATAGTGAAAGGTAAAACTCCCCTCCATGGTCAACTCTTAGCTGATCCCAAAGACCAAATGTGAGTACAGCATTCCTGTGAAATGGTAAACAGGGAAAAACAAAGAAAATGTTAAGTGTGTCCACAGGCATGAATCAGACCTCTTGAGAGGCATTATAAGAAAATATCAGGATTTGACTAATTTAAATATTCGTCCCAGGTATTTTTTTTTTATATGCCGAATAGGGGTACAACAATACCTGTATGTGTTTTGAGTCATTCAATACAGGTATGCAAGGGTTGTCACCTTTCAAAAATCAAAATAAGGGCCAAAATATAGCACCTCAGGGCTTTGTCATCATCAACTTATTTGACCATGTTATCTTGATCACAAACAATTAGCATCGTTTGCTTGGGGTCTATTTTTCATCCCTCGTGGATAACTTTTTGTTGCATATATTTCCACATTAGAAGAGCATATATGTATTTTCAAAATAAATCAAAGAACGCACAAATTTTAACTATATAAGGTAATTTAATGAACTGAAAACATTTAGGTGAGATCATTCAAAAAATTTACATTAGATGAAAATAATTATTGTTTTTGAATGTTGGTTTCAATTAATTCTGGATTAACTGCTCGGCCCCAGCCATGGCAGCACAGACCACTCACATGGGTTGGGACGTCTGCAGCATCATCTTTTATGCATGCTTCAAACTACACAAATTCAGCCCGATTCTGATCAGACAGACAGGTTGCAGGCAAACATTCACTCTCGTAGCTCATTTTGGAGTATTTACCAATATAGCCTACAGAATGCATCTTTCTGATAAATATTTTTATATATTAGGGTTTCATGGGTGTCCATTGTAGTGGACACTATGAATGAAAAGGTTAAAAAGGCTGCGTGTTGTAAAGGCGGCTGGTGTGAGCTATCTCTAGGCAACCGTGTCGTCAACACGCCATCAAACCTTGAAACTTAAGTATCAAATTTAACTGAATCTTTACATTTTTCTATTGTTGCACCTCTATAAAAACCCAAATTAAAGTTCTTCCTGGCAAAGTTAATCAAGACATTAATCAGTAGTGGGAAGTTATGCATCCAAAAAAAATTTTCTGCATTTGAACAATAAAGTTACTTGAATTGTACACTCTTACCTAAACACTTCATCATAAATGATGACATTATTTTTCACTGGCATTGTTGAGTGGCCAACAATCTTCCCACTAAAGCCATCTATGGCCACAACATATGTGACCCCATACATGGCCATCTTTTCATTCTGGTCTAGATGAAGTTTTTGGCCAAAGTATGCTGCATTGTATGGCACTGGGTTAAGGTTCCTTAGTCCCTGTGAAAGAAGAGGCAGAATAATATAGCCTATTCTAAAGACATGTGGGTTTGAGTGTCAGTGAGATTAGTAAAAATAAGACAAATTGTGAGAGTCCAAAATTCAGCAGTGTAAAAGTAACCATAATCTACAAACCACGTTTCCCAATAACATTAATCTTTTGAATAGCAAAAGAACTTAAGAGGGATCTAACGAGCGATCGGTAAAATTCAACGTGCGTTTCCCACACATGCTAGTAGAGACTCAGGCCCTGATCTATAAAAGCATTGCGTGTACTAAAACAGATGCTAACGGGTTTGCCCACGCTAACATCGACCCCACCTGATCTATCAAAGCAAGCCGCAAACAGAGGATAGTGCCTGTTATCCTGGCAAAACTGTGCCGCTCTCCACTTTGCGTTTCTGCTGCTGATGAAATATTGGCGTTTCTGCCAGAAAGTGCGTATTGTTGGGAGGACACTATGCAAATAAATCAGGTTTGCGCAGCAGTGTAATCTATCAAGCCCGCATACAGTTTATTTTTTCTACAAATAGCGCGTCTGAAAAGCAGGTACCAAATGGCACAACAGTATACACACAATGGCTGCAGTAATAATTTTAAGGAGAAGGCGCAGACACCATGAAAGGCGACTGAGAGAATGCATTTTCTCTATTGTATTAATATATTTGGAATGGCAGAGGACAGGATTGTGAAGCCGATTCAGCGTTAAAATATTAGAATAGCTGGATGAGTTTAAAGGCTGATATATGTGCAGCTCATGTACAGCTTATGTCAGGAAACTCTCGGCCTGTATGGGATGGTGTCAAATCTATAATGGGCCTACAGGCTACCAGAGGCCCTGTCTCCCTGGTTGGTACGTCAGATTTAGAGCTGGCCGGTGATCTAAATAAGTTTTATAATCGTTTTAAAACTCTGATGATTTTAGTGAGGAACTGTTGGTACTTAGGGATGCTCCCTCTGCACAGAGAGTCGTACCAGCAGTCATAAATGAGGATGTTGTCTTTAAACTTTTTAAAGGTGTGAAGGAGAGAAAAAGTCCTGGACCAGATAATATTGGGGGCAGACTGCTGAAAAATTGTGCAGAGCAATTGGCTGGCATTTTTACTTCTATTTTCAGGAAGTCAGTCCAGCTCTGCAGGGTCCCTCGTCTTTGGAAAGACTCTGTTATTGTGCCAGTGCCCAAAAATAAGACCACCAGATCTCTAAATGACCTTTGCCCTGTTGCACTTACCTCCCTAGTCATGAAGACCCTGGAGAAGTTGATAAAGGCCGAGATTTTGTGCTTAACTCAGGGCACCTTAGACCCTCTCCAGTTTGCGTTTAGAGCAGGGAGGGGTGTTGAGGATGCGATGAACACCGTCCTCAGCCTGGTTCTTGGTCACCTGGAGGAGGCACAGACTTTGGCTCATTTGGTTTTTGTTGATTTTTCTTCCGATTTTAATTGCATTCAACCTCACATTTTAGCTCATCGTCTTCTCAGCGCACATAAACTCGACCAGGGTTTAGTGAGCTGGTTAGTCGACTTTTTAACAAACCGACCACAGAGGGTAAGGGTGAATGGTGTTTTATCAGATGTGCTTTTATCCTCCACAGGCTCGCCCCAGGTTTGCGTCCTTTAACCACTTTTATTTATTTTATACACAAATGAGTGTAAGAGTCAGCGCCCAAACAATCATATTGTCCAGTTTGGTGATGACACAGTGATCGTGTCATTACTTAATTAGGGCTGGCCATGACGCACGCCTACAAGTCATTCATGATTTTTTTTTTTTAAATACTTCAGACTGTTCCTCCACCCCAATCACTGTAAATAAGCATCACCCCGTCATCATGAGCCCAATTTTACCGCCATGTTCATTTCCCTCCACTGTTTACCCACAGTTTCCACCCAGCATTATAAATCCCCTCCAAATAAAACCCTTTCTGACTGCCCTTGACAACATAAAGGGTCACGTTTCTCTACTCACTATAAAGGCTGTGTAGGAGCTATTTATCACATCACAGTATTAGTTTATCTTTTTGGGTGATGTAGTTTAGGTTATTTTTGTCATGTAGCCTATTTATTTATTTTTGAGAAAAATTTTTTTGATTATATAGTTATGTTTATTTGTTTTTGTTTTTTTTTTAGTCACTCCCACACGCAAATTAATGTTTATAAATAGGTCACCTGGTCTAAGACCAGCATGCACTACGGTGGCACAGGTTGTTTTTTTTTACTATCATCATCATCATCATCATCATCATCATCATCACCATCAGCATGGCAGAGACGGGCATAGCAAAGAGAGGCACGTAAAAGGTTTGCTTGCTTGCTGCGCAAAGAATAAACATCTTTTAACCAGAATGGAACCTCGTGGAACTTGATTGATGCATACGAAACTTGCCCAGTAGTGCATCTGTGGCCACATGAAGTTTGTTTTGGACAGGATGGCCACAACAGGCTGCATTCACAAAGGCCTCATTTATTTTATTTCAAACTCACATTACGTTTACGTGTAGCTGCAATTTTCTCCTGCTTGTGCGGCTATTGTGCTGCTCCAGTGTACACAACCCGCTGTACGAAGTATCATAGCCACGTACGACATGTCTGGATGACTTGTTAATGTACATTATCGTTACAATGTTTCTTGGAAACGCGCAGCGAAGCATCCTATGATGTAGTTTACGACCACTTCGGCTCTAAGATGCTTTTGGGAAACGAGGCCCTCATCTCACCCACTCATATTACATTTTCTGATGACGTGTCAGTGTAATCAGAGTTTTCAATTTTCATCTTTAGGGTAAAATTGACTGTACTTTATCGTAGCCTACTTACTTGACGACGTTCCTCTTGGTATGGAGGCTGAACAGCATGCAGTGCTGCTGCAACTCTCTCTTCACATGCGTGAATACCTTTGCTTGCCAGGTAGCCCGTCATCATCTTTCTGCCATAAGTTGGTCCTGTCTAATAAAACCATAACATTTTCGTAGTTAAAAAAACCATCTTATGCAAAATTTAAGAAATTATAGTACAGACTTGTTTATACAGGCTAGGACCATTAATAAAAGTAGTAACTTTGATTTTTAATTATTATCTTACCTCTTGAACAGCTTCTGCAACTGCGCATTCCAACTGAATGTCTGAGACCACTGCATTTTTCCTCAGCTTGTACTTGGAACAAAACTTTTTAATGTTGGGTACTGAAGCACCTCGTTCTAAACCATTGGCAATTAAAGAGTTGGACATTTCCTCAAAGGTCTTACCCTGCATTATCATATTTTCTATCACATCATAGTAAGCCTCCAGGGCCATCTTTGCAAGAAGGCAAGTCTTACTGTCGGCAGAAGCGATTTTCTTTTCTTTTCATTTTTTTAACGGAAATGGTCTAAGCTCACTACCGGCCGCCAAAAAAGAAGCGCGCTCGCCAAGTGAACAGGAAAATAATCAAGAGAACAGTAGCCGAGCTAAAAGCAGAAAAACGAACCATGAACAACGATGCGGCAACGTTTTTCCATGGCCAACGGACTGTCCACATTCGGGATGTGGATATATCCCTTGAGAACATTGGAAGGATATTTAAGGTAAGCAATGAGTCCGTTTCATTCTATTCATTTACTCTTATGGTTAAAAAAAATAATGAGTTTCTCAGGCAAGGCACGTTTATTTGTGTAGCACATTTTCATGTTCAAGACAATTCAAAGTGCTTTACATAAAACATTAAAAGCATAAATGTAAGAAGATTTACAATAAAATAATTTAAACACAAAATCATGAGTTGGAATGGCTAAGGCTATTATTATTATTATTGTGCAGTTCCCATGCTTATTGTAATGTGACATCACTATACAGTCAAACACTCATTGGTCTAATTTCTGCAGTCAATTCAAAAAAGGGGAAATACCGACACAGTGATGATGACGTTGCCTGGCACTTCGTGTGTATTCTCATCTGCAGGGAGACTCCATCATCAAAACAATTAAAACTATGATTTTGATTCTCTATCCCCTTTCGACTTCATTCCGAATTAAAGTTGCATTAGGAATTAAGTGTTCACATGGTCTGTTTGAAGTGGAATTAACATTAATTCCAAATTAAAGAGTACACGTAGCCATTATGAAATTAAGGAATAACCTCCAGAAACATCTACAGTTATGTAACAAACCTTCAATCTTTGTTTTTGTAGCTGGTTCCATCAAGCATTTATCTTATGTCGGAAGATGGTGTGGTCCTGATGCCAAGCGCATCAGGATACATTGGAGACATCCAAATGGAGGGCCGATACGAGGTGTTTGGGGACGAAGTCGAAACCATGTTATCTGCACCAACTCGACCACAAGGAAACCCTTTCAGTTTCAGAGGAAGGCCCATTCCCTCTGCTGGACATCCCTCTTTCATGCAACCACCACAAACTCCTGTAATGCAGAGGAGGTTTACCAGGTTTTCCTTTTTTTTTTAACAGACAACACATTACCACAATATGAAATTTAGTCCATTAGCCCCACTCCACAAGAATGACAGTCAGTCCGTCTCAGTCTTTGTCATCTTTTTGACTCACTGTTTCTGTTTCCCTCATAAGGAGCATTTCAATTGGCACAGTCGACGGGGGGAACCTGAAGATAGGAGATGCCCTTTACATTGATTTCAATGAGCGGGAGGCCAATTTGAAGGACATTGCACAGAGGGTAAAGCAAGACCTTGCCTCTGAGGAGGATATTGTCCTCTGTGACTCCCAGGGGAACAAGCTTCTGGAGGGGTCTGGGACAACAGGTACAGTATGTTACTGGAAACCTTAGATAATCATAACTTTGTTTTTTACTAAATCATTTTTCATAACATGTCGTTTATAAATCTGATATTATGGCACCCCCTATAGAACTGATGAGATTATTTCTTTATGGACCTGTGAAAATAATATAAAATTATTACTACAATAAAGCACTATGTCAAATGAGAACACACATTTTCAGTATAAATTTCAGCTGTAGCATATATCTTTATTTGTTCAATTTAAAACCTGAGGTAGTGCTAGTATTACTCTGCTAAAGCACGAAGGACTGTTTAGGTGTTGGTTAGGAGGTTGTGATGTTCTCAACACAGTGATGAAACTGCAGGTTAATAAGGCTGAAGTTCCAGGCTGGCTTAGGTGAATGAGTGTAGGTGTGTGTGTGTGTGTGGTCTATAAATAAAGAAATACAAAGCTAGACAAATAAAACATCGTCCCATCAAATACACATGAATGAGAAATAAGGAATAGAAAATCAATATCAAATAGTCCAAAGCTAGCAGTTACTAAGAATATAGCTGGTTGGCTAGCTTAACAGCATGAGCAAACCACATGGTGAAGGGATAAACATTAAACCAAAGAATCATTTCTGTTTAAGCCGAAATACAACCGTTTACTTACAGTTCTTCAAAGACGCACACAACTCACAACATTCGGCTGACAAAGTCCACTTTTGAGTCTGCTGTCCCATGTGGTTACTGCCACTCATAAGTTTCACTTTCATCATTCTTTGCCTACAAGACCAATAAAGCAGTTGCACACTCCTGCCAAAAGGGGGCAATCACACCTAATCACCAGCCTTTCAAACAGCTAGTGCATTTGTAAAATCAAAGTTACAACACTATTTTGCCTTCAGGTCTTGGATTTTGGAGGCAGAATGCACGCAGGATTGTGGCAGTGAGGGAGAGCCAACACCAGACTTTGTCACGGAGGAAGAAAAGGAGGACCAGGTATAGAGTTGTGTTTATCTAAGCCTTTACTTATCTTTGGATTCGAGATGCTGTTTTAGCACTAAAGGCTATAAACACTGTCATTTGCATGACAAAAAGAGAATCTAACCATTGAATCTGTGCAATGGCTGTATTATTATTTCCAGCAGATTAGCCATGCAAAAGTATTCATCCTCTTGACATTTTTCGTGTTTTGTGAATTGAACAGATTATTGTGCATGTGAGGACTTATACTGAAATGAAAATGAAAATGAAATGAAAATAAATAAAATGAAATTATGCTGACATATGTTGGGGAAAACAGCTTTTGGGCTGAAAATCAATCAGGGGACATCAAAAAGATGTGTTCCCTTTGTGCTGACCAATTGAGCTAACTGTTTGCTTAATCGTTTCCAAAGATGCACCAAAACACTAAATGTACACACAAAACAGTTTCATCAAATGAATGACAAATACAATCTTTTCTGGAAAATTCACATATGGTCTATATGTTTTTCCATGCTGTTTTAAAAATAGAATTTGATTCATGGAATGAGCCAAACCAGTGTAGAAAAATGTAATATAATAAATAGTTTTTGAAGATGGAGATTACCCTACATTGACTTAACACACTTTTTTGAATATTCCTTATTCCAACAGTCATGTTGATGAGGAGACTGTGCAGAGGGTGGAGGAGCTGGTGTTGGCAGCAGAGGAACTTCCTGCAATAAAAACAGCCTTGCAGGACCTCTCTGCCTTTGCTAGGGCCAACAAAATTTGCACAGTAGCCCTGGACCCACACCAACTGGCATCTGTCAAGGGCACATTCCAGTGTCTCATATGCAGAGGTTTGCAGCTTTTATGAATCTGCAAATTGTTGAACACCCATAAAACCCTTAGAATAATTTCTCCAAATAATAAATTACATGTTAAGTATAAGTCCTTAATCTGAAACAAAGTAACTCAAGTATTTTTATCTTTCAGATGTTATGGACCACCCACTGGTGGCATCGTGTTGCCGAACCTTAATTGGCTGTCGGGCATGTGTGCAGCAGTGGGTACAGAATAGGGGTAACTGTCCCAAGTGCCGAAGTGGCACCTTTGGGGAAAATACTTTCGAACTGACAGGCATGGATGAAGTGATCTCCATTTTAAAGGACACCATACGGAACTAATTTGTTCATATAAGTAATGCATGTCCATGTTTCTTCAGTTTGCCCGTAAACCACCTTAAATTTGTTCAGGATATCTCTCGTCAGAGTCTGTTTTTTTATGAGAAGAGCTGGACGATGTTGGTTGATGTTCATTTACGTATGAGAGTTCTGCAGGAAATTACTTGATTTTTCTTGGGAATCCCCATCAGTGCTTTGCTGTTGTGTGTGGAAGGGTTTTGTTGATACGTTTAAATTTTTATTGTTTTCTGTCAATTTCTTTGTGTGTTTGATTAAAGAACTACTGTATAAAATGCCCCTGGATATTCACTTAGTTGTGTTCAGCAATGGGAGTATGTTAAATCATTTATAAAATCACATTAAAATAGCTGTGGTGGGTGTCATTTAGAAACTGAAATCAGTTATTTTTTCATTACTCTTGGCTGGAGAGAATTTACTGAAAAATGAGACAGTCTAATTGTGCATTCCTTAGGCAGCTGCATTGCCGTCTTTGCAGTGATAGTGCTGAAGTTCAGCATCCAACTTGAAGCCCCATGCCAATCATGACTTACATTTAGAAAGCTCTCTGGTTTGTTTTCTAGTTATGAACAAGTCTCATCCATAACTACTATAACGACTATATCCTTTTTATTTCTGTGTACAAGATATTGGTGGTGATTAACTGCATTAGTTTGAATGTCCTTCCAATTTGGTTTTGACCAGGACTCAAACAGAAATGTGCATTTTTTTCATCAATACTCACACACCTGACCAAGGTCTGTTGTTAATGGGTGCAAAAACAATTAATTTATGGCAGACATGATACAATAGAATAAATATTTTAAAATTTTATAGAAACTGTTATGTGACAAAGTCCCCAAACAAACAAACAAAAAAAATTGTCTGGTACATTAAATGGGTGATTCTGTCGTGTAAATGGTTTTTGCCGTAGCAGAAGTGTGGAAGCACCCCTCTCACAAAAACAGCCCCTCTCACAGAGATCGTGCCAAATCAGGATTTGGACAACTTATGTTATAATTATGTTATACATAGTTATATATCATAGTTATAATTAAGGGTTGAAACAATTAGAAACTTTATAAATGAGGGGGATAGTGGGGTTTTTGGTGGATGCATTTAATCAAAAATCTCCTGCGAACAACTTGTGTCAGTTGAAGGCGCACAGGTAGGTCGACGCAGACGGTTTGACCCCCGAAGCTTCTCTGTGCTGTGGTGATCGGCGGAGGACTGGAGGGGAGTGTCCAGCGCCAGCTAAGTAGCCTAGTCTGTATGGGATTTGGTTAGCCCGACAGCCAAAGTGTGGATGTATGCGGCCTCTGCTTCTCCGGTGAGCTCATTATTTCCGCCTTTGACACTAGTTGCCGCAAACTACAGAGAAACTGCCGAGGACTCTGCGGAGAATCCCCTGATGTTAGTGACGTCACGAGTGAAGGAGAGCGAGCCTGTTTGCTGTCGGCTTCTGTTGCTCTAACGTTTTTAATCAGTAATCAGAGCAGTTATTCCGTTCCTTAAAATCTTGGTTCAGCTGCTTCATCATGTGGGAGAATTATTATTGACCTCTTATTTCAGATAGCCGACAACCCTGGTGGAGTTTAACAGACTCGGGAACAAGTCGAGCTGGTCTATAAGGAAATAAAAATTACTTCAAAGTAGTCTGGAAGGTTTTATTTCCTCATTAAATTATTGCATTTATTTCTAAAAATGTTTTCTCTCCAAGCGCTCCTGTGGTGATCAGCGCACTAAGGTTGACATAATGGGCAGGGCATTTTCTAGGAGCGCTGATTGGTCAGGACTCAGGAAGGTGGCACTTTCTACTCCCCAATCTCTTATCCAGAATTTAGCTGCTCCGGCTCAGGAGGGTAGGCCTATAGGCTATTCCAGGAAGCAGGGCTTTTGATTTAGCTGGCAGTATGAATCTAGACTAACCAGTAACCTCGGGGTGTCTGTTCCAAAACGGCTATAGTCAATGGGGGGACATTTCCTGGTAGGGAGCAGGTTTTGTTCAGGCTGCTACTTATCTCCAGCGTAATGATCTGAGGGAAGGCAACGGTTAGACGACGACAGCAAAGGCAAAGGGCAAAGGGCAAGAAATTAAGTTGAACGAAGCCTGTGATAAAGCTGAGATCTAGGTTTCTAAATCCTCTGTCATCTTAACCAGCACTGTCGGTTCCAAAGCCCCCACTATTAAGTCGCTTGGCTCAACAAGGACTGACAGTATGAAGGGAACTCCATCCAGAAACAACGATAATGACTACAAAAGGAAAACAGCTGGATCCGCCCCGCCAAACTGTGACGCTGGTGGAGGCTTTCCAGTCAATGCGTATGGGTTTCCTACAGTCGGCATGTTATCTTGTCAACTGTATCTATTCTATTATCTTTTATTACTACTGCTACACGGTCATTTAGCTGACGCTTTTATCCAAAGCGACTTACAATTGAGTTTTACCAGCTGTGCCATCACTGGAGGCGAGGCGGATGTCTTGCCCAAGGATATTATATTATATTATATTATATTATATTATATTATATTATATTATATTATATTATATTATATTATATTATAT
>JBAFTC010013975.1:0-14982 GCA_037177435.1 Melanotaenia nigrans | reverse complement strand
ACACACACACACACATATATATATATATATATATATTTATATATATACATATATATAACTATTTTTGTTAGAGGAGTCCTGCTCTGATTTATATCTCAGAATCTGTTAATAATTTCTTTCTCCACATGAATGATCAGACCTGTGTCTCCAGCATCTGCAGAGCTCTATCAGTTTAAAGAAGCCATCGCCTTACTTCCTTTTGGTTTCTGAACCTGTGCTTGGCTGTCTGATAACTAGTAGATTTTACAGTTGTTTCACCAGCAAACCTCATTAATATTGAAAAGTTCTATGAAATAAAGGCCAGCAATACCTAATTGAAATAGGCTACTGTTATCAATACTTTTTCAGCCTTCAGCTTCCGTGACAATGGTCTGACTGACATGAGACTGATAAATGTTGCCTACTTTTACTAGCAGTCTAAAAACAATACTTTTGGGTAAAAAGATACGTGCTGGTATGAACTATGAACTGCTAAATTCCACCTTCTCAGCTGAACGATAAACAAGCGCAACAAAATAGACGGTACTAGCTACAGAATACCAGTCAGCTGATCACGATAGCCGTCATGATTGACAACAGCGCGCAGACACAGAGAGGGCCAGAAGATGTCTGAGCGTAGCACCAGTTTGTGCAGCAAAACTGAGGAAGGTTTTTGTTTTGTGAAGGTGTTGAACCTTCTCACTGGGATGGTGAGGATGTTCCGCCTTGTCTCTTGACCACAGACTGTATATAAGAGATGGATGGAGCCTCCGTGACGTCACTTGTAGGTTTCTGAAGAGCTGAATTGAAGCTCATTGGGCGGTTCCCACCATCACCTTCTTGGCAGCGTCACACATGTTGTTATTCCCTGGAAAATCAAAAACTGGCAAAGAGGTGGAGCTGAGAGGGGGTCTGTGAAGGTGGGGGTGGATGATTGATACCCATCAAACTCCGAGCTGCCTGTAGCTAAGAGCTTACTTAGCCAACTCAGATCTAACATGAGCCAACCAACTAACGAAAGTAGGTAGGCTAAAGCTAAGGCGCACTGTTAGCCAGCTAAAAATCGTGGTTGTGTTGCACTCTCTCTTCTTGGATATCGGATACCTGTCAATAAAAAGGACACATCCCTAATTATGCTGAATTTCAAGATTAAATAACATCCAAACGGATGAGTCAGAAAAAAATTCACCCCCCTAACAGTTGTCATGAAGGTAAACTTGACCTATTAATCCTAAAATGTTTTTTTGTTCCAGGCTTCAAATATGTTTATTTCTGCTGTGAAGTTGATCTTTTTAACATGGGAGTCTATGGGGATTTGCTCTGTTTTGGAGCCAGCCCCTAGCAGATGAGGGGTTAACTGCAGCTTTTCGCACTTCCACATAGGCTGCAGGTACTGGGTACTGCGCATGATGTGCACGTTATTTTTTATCTTGATTGGTTGTTTTGTTATAAACTGATCATCATATTACCTTTCATCCACATCCAAAGTTTTTTTAACAGTGCTGAACAACACACAGTTGAGTATGCAAGTCATGACAAGCCATTTTGGGTAATAACTTGTTGCAGGTACAACAATAACACTGCAGCTGTTGCACACTCAGGGGGCCAAAAAGGCCAGAGCTGGTCCTGTCAATGGACCTTTGAGTGTTGAGGCTGAAATGAACTTTGACAAGCATGCATAGTCTGCATATTCTCTGCCATAAACAATTAAGCCCTGATCCCTGCACCACTCACTGCTTTGTAGATATGACTTAAAATCTTCTGAATTCATTTCACCGTGTTCAAAACCTCTGACTACTGGTGTTTATGATTTTGGCTGCCCAGGGACTCTTGAGCCAGATGAGTCTAGATCAGAGCTGGAGGCTGTACATACTGTAGGTACATGCATGGGGATACATTAGAACTGTTTATGATGCAAAATAAATCACTAGAGCTTCTTCAACTGTCCACTGATGCGGAAATGAAAATACTGGGTCAACATTCAGCCCTGCGGACTTACCAGGATGTAGTGAGTGGCTGAACCGAATACGTATGTCCAACATCTCATTTTCTGGGTCTTCTTTTGAGGTTTTTTTCCTGATGTTCAATTCACACTTAATTGCAATTTAGTTGAAAACAGTAGAAAAAAATAGAAAATATCCATGACCAAAATTGATCAGACTTAAAATTAAGTTGTCATTTTAAGTACTTCTAATTAAGAGCCTATATGTTACAGAGTTTTTAACCTTTTAAATGTTTTCATGCACTTGCTTCATTAATAGGCATTAATATCTGATGATAGACCGGGATGTGATCAGCCAGCAGCAGCTGTGAGCAGAGGTGAACATCCCCTGCTCTGGAGCTGGGACTGATGCTGCGAAGGTCCGAGGCTGTTCAGTGCTTTTGTACAGGGGGACGGGTCTGAGTCAGCTCTGCTGCTCACTGAGGAGAATGTTACGTGCTTTCATATCAGTCTATATATATATATATATATATATATATATATATATATAATGTGCAAACACTTGACTGAGGTAGTGTAAAAAGAAATTTGTTTTCTGAGGTCATGCAAACTGCAAGAACAAAAAAAGCAACAATGACATGATTTTGGTTGTCTGAGGTAGCACAACTCATAAAAGAAACAACAATTAGAACAATATTTTAAGGTAATAAACTATACCAGTAGACAACAACCAGTTAAAATGAACATAATGCAATTGAAATGCTGTATTCTCAGCTACACTTCAAAACAAACAAACAAAAAAAATAAGGCTGAAAGTGAAAAGTGCACATACTTATGAAGCACACAACAGTTCAAAAAGTGCTGTTAAGATGTGAGATTTATCTGTGTACTCAAGTTGTGAATGTAACATGTAATTTTGTTAAGAGAAAGTGGAACGTAATATAATTTTTCACCAGAGTGTGGCGCAAGTTTATCAGGTCAGACGCTTGCTACGTCATCACGTTCATGTCCTAGAGTGCGCGCCCAAAGGACGCTCTCGTTTTTCCCTCCTTTTTGTACGTTTTATGACTTCTTCCTGATGAGATGTTACCAGGAGAGGGATGTTGCTCGTTTGTCTTCTTCATGACAAATAAATATGCCGGATAGGCTAAAGAGGATCACTGCCTCCGTCACACTTCTTCTTCGAATGAACCGCTGA
Source organism: Melanotaenia nigrans (assembly GCA_037177435.1). Taxonomy (NCBI): domain Eukaryota; kingdom Metazoa; phylum Chordata; class Actinopteri; order Atheriniformes; family Melanotaeniidae; genus Melanotaenia; species Melanotaenia nigrans. Next base: position 11,863 of record JBAFTC010013975.1, on the reverse strand, counting down.
TGAAGCTGCAAAGCTCAACACGGTCCAACAGTGATGTTCCTGCTAACGGGACTGGAAAAAAGATGGCCAAGATGGCGCTGTGAGCGGGTGCGTTTCGTTTGTGGAGGTTGGCTAAAGGAACTCTTGCAAATTTTCAAATGGAACTCTCTCCTAAGTAACTACCATTTTCATATCTTGAGAAGCTAAGGTAACTCAAAAAACTAAAGGAAAAATCATCAAACCTGCAGTTTTCAAATTTGATTTAACCGCTCTCTAAAGTTAGCCTGTTAGCTAGCATGACAACGAAAAATCTTATGTCCGTGTTGGAGGGTATGGAGGTGGACCTCGCCAAAGAAAAACGGAGGATTGAAGAAACTCACTCTTACGCTTGCAAGGCAACAGATGGAGGTGATTGTGAATCTATTCCTAATACACCTATCAAGAACCATGCTTCCAAAAAATCGAAATGTGATCAATCACCTACGGAGATACAGCCATCGTTGATGGAGGTACAGAATACAATCATACAAATCCTCTCTGAAAAAATCAATAACCGGGCTGATCAACTCGAAAAAATGATCAAATACAACTCTGCGGAAATTGAGAACATAAGTGAAGCCCTGAACTCTGTTCACAATGATGTTCTGGACTTAAAAAAAGAGAACGAAAAGCTGAAATCAGAAAATGCGGATCTTAAGAAAAAAACCTCAGAGCTGGAACAGCGGGTGAATGAACAGGAGAGGTACAGCCGCAGGTGGTGTCTGCGACTTTATGGGATGCCTGAAAACGCCGCGGAAAATGCAAAAGAAAAGGTGAAAGATGTCTGCAGAGCGCTGGTTCCAGAAAAGGAGAAGAACGAGGTGGTGGCAGCTGTGGACATCGCACACAGACTTGGCCGGCTGAGAACGGGAGAAGACCTGCAAGGGAAACCGCGTCCGATTATCATCAGATTTACATCAAGAGCAGCACGAGATCTCATATGGAAACACGCCAAGCAGAACACCTTCCTACGGAATCAAGGCTTCACATTCAAGGAAGATCTCACCGCCGGTGACAAAGCAGCGAGAAGTCGTCTTTGGCCCGCGGTGGAAAAAGCAAGGAAAGAGGGCAAGATTGCCTACTTCAGCGGCGTGAGGGCGTTCGTGGATGGTAAAGAAATACGTCCCACAGTTCTGGAAAAATAAGTTGGTAGATATTGAAAATATGATGTTTGGTTTTCCTTCTGTTTGTTAAAGATTGGGCATCAATTCATTAAGATCTACTAAAACTTAACAACCTCAATTAACCTTAAATGAAAAAGAGTTGCCTTAAATGTTTATGCCAAATGTTTAAACTAAGTATGCAAGATTCCTAATGCCTACAGAAAACGTTACACTAAACAAGTCGATTCTAAGAGTGTTTTTTGTTCCACATTATGTCTCTTTCTATCTGTTCTGTTAATGCCAGAGGCTTACGGGATTTGCTGAGGAGGAAAGCATTATTTTTGTACTGCAGAGGAAAAAATGCAGATTTTTATTTTATTCAAGAAACCCATGCATGTGCAGCAGATGAATCTTTTTGGAAAAATCAATGGGGATGTGAGATGTGGTTTTCCAATGGAAGTAATCGATCAGCAGGCGTAGTCATATTAAAAGGAAAATTTAAAGGTCAGATCCTACATAAGGAAAAAGATGATTCAGGGAGGCTAATTATTTTAGTATGTGAAATAGATCAGAGACAATTTATATTGGTTAACATTTATGGCACCAATGATAATGTTAGAAATAGGGTTTTGTTCCAGAATGTTGAATTCAGATTAGGTCAACTTCTTTTAAAATTCTGTCAAGCTAGAGTTTTGTGGGGAGGTGATTTCAATTCAGTTTTTGATGGTGATATGGATCGATGGCCTCCAAAAAGGATAAATACAGATTGTGAACTTAAAAATACTTGTTTGCGATTGGGACTTGTAGATGTTTGGCGAGAAAAGAATAAACAACACAGGATGTACACTTGGTGCAATAGGAGTCTTACCTTGCAATCGCGAATAGATTTTTGGCTCATCTCCAATGATCTTGTGGATATGGTTATTGATGTTTTGATTGAGCCAGCTATTTTAACAGATCACAAACAAATCTTCATTAAAATTTCTCTCAGTAATTGCTATACTCAGAAATGTGCTTCAGGTTACTGGAAACTGAACAATACACTACTTGATAATTTGGACCTGAAATTGGAAATTGAAGACATCATTGATAGACTTTGGAGACAAGCAAATGTTACTGGTAAATTTGGGCATTATTGGGAATTAATGAAATATGAAATTCGCAGGGTAGCTATTAAAAAAGGGAAATTGTTAGCAAAAGAAAAAAAAGAAAATGAATTAAACATTATTCAAGCAATATTAAATTTACAAATGAAAAATAATAAAAACCTTAATGAACACGAGACAGAAATTCTGAATACACTTCAAAACCAACTGGACAATATATATATTGAAAAAACCAAAGGCGCCTTTATCAGATCCAGACGCAAATGGATTGAGCAAGGAGAAAAAAACACTAAATATTTTTTTGGACTAGAAAAGAGGAATGCTGAATATACTACAATTAATAACTTGATGATTAATGGGAATATTACTAGCGATCTTAATGTAATCTCTAAACATGTTGGCAGTTTTTATCAAAAACTATATTCATCAGTCCCCATAACCTCAGATACAGAATCTTTTTTGAACAATATCTCTGCAAGAGTTAAAAAAGTAAATGAGGAGTTTAAAGATACATGCGATGAAAGAATAACAATACCTGAGCTGGTGGAATGTATAAAGCATCTTAAAGACAATAAAGCCCCTGGGAATGATGGCCTAACTGGTGAGTTTTATAAAACCTTTAATGATAAACTCTCACCATTCTTACTAGCTGTGTTCGAGGAAGCTATTGGAAAAGGTGAACTTCCACCCACCTTAAAGCAGGGGGTGATCACATTAATTCCCAAACCAAACAAGAATAAATTACAAATCGAAAACTGGAGGCCTATTAGCCTACTAAACAATGATGCTAAATTATTTGCTCTAATTTTTGCTAGAAGACTTAAACATGGCCTTAGTCAAATAATAGATGAAGAGCAATCTGGCTTTATACACAAGAGGCACATAAGTAATAACATTCGCCTAATATTAGATATGATAGATTACAATCATCTTCTTCCTGATGACAGCTTCATTTTGTTCATTGACTTTTATAAAGCCTTTGACACCATTGAGCATGACTTTATCTTAAAATGTATCTCCTTTTTTGGTTTTGGGAAGTATTTTCATAATGCAATTCAGACTTTATATAGAGATTGTTCTAGCTCTGTTAAACTGAAATCTGGGACATCTACAAGATTTAATATTTCCCGTGGTATCAGACAAGGCTGCCCTGTATCTCCATTTCTCTTTCTGTTGGTTGCCCAAACAATGGCCACCCATATCAAATTATCATCATTTTTAGGAATTAACGCTGTGGGCAAGGAGTTCAAAATCTGTCAGCTTGCAGATGACACTGCAATATTTTTAAGAGATCAAAATCAAATTGAAAGCGCTGTGACCTGTGTAAATGCATTTAGTAATGTATCTGGTCTAAAAATGAATGTGGAGAAATCAGTTTTGTTTCCACTGAAGAACTGCAACTTAACCAACTATGGTGGAATACCAATTAATGAAAAAATCACTTATCTTGGAATTCTAATCTGTAAAGATAAACAGGAACGTTGCAAGCTTAATTTTAACCCAATTGTTGAGAAAACACGTTCTAAATTGAATGCTTGGTTAATGAGGGATATATCCTTATTCGGCAGAGTCTTAATCTCTAAAGCAGAAGGTATATCTAGATCCGTCTATGTTGGTCTGTCACTTGATATCCCCAAAAATATAATTAAACAGTTAGATAAAATATTATATGACTATATTTGGAGAAAAAAAAACCATTATCTGAGGAAAGAAGTAATCAGAGGTTGTAGGGAACAGGGAGGTTTAGAGGTTCTAGATTTTAACACGCTTAACAATTCCTTTAAGATAAAATGGCTCATAGAATTTTTGAAGAACCCCAACAGCATCTGGAATGCTTTTCCAGCATACCTTTTTAATAATCTTGGTGGCACAAACTTTCTGTTAAAATGTAATTTTTCTGTTAGCAAAATTCCTTTAAATCTGGCAGAATTCCACAAACAAGCTCTTTTATCTTGGTTATTGATATATAAACATAACTTTAGCCCCCACAGATATTATATATGGAATAATAAGGACATTCTTTATAAAAATAAGTCTTTGTTTTATCGCCCATGGTTTGACAAAGGAATTCTATTGGTCAGTCAGTTGTTGGATAAAAATGGTGTACTCTTGTCATATCCAGAATTTTTGAAGAAATTTGATTTTCCTGTAATTCCTAAAGAATACGCCATTGTTTTTGATTCAATCCCTGCAGGATCTCTTCAAATTTTAAAGAACATATCATTTCCAAAGAATAACACTGAAATTAACAAGATCTTTATCGGTGATATTGATGTTACAAGCAAATATTGTACCAATAAATATATTAGGAATGAAGTGTGCTGTTCAGTTCCACCTGCAGCAAAGTTTTTTTGGTACTCTACCGTGGGTGATCTTCAGTGGGAAAAAGCTAATAAAGTTATTCATAATTACTGCATTAAAAACAAAGTGAAAGAAGTGTCTTTTAAAATTTTACTTCAAATATATCCTGTCAATGAAATACTTAAAAGATTCAAGATAGAAGTTGATGGTTTGTGTATTTTCTGTCAGTCTACCAAAGAAACAATTTTCCATTTATTTTTTCATTGTGTTCACACCAAACAATTCTGGTCTGACATGGAAAGTTTTATCAATACCAAATTTGGTATCAATATCCAGATTAATGTTTTTGACGCCTTGTTGTATTTTGTATGGAATGGATTGTCAAAAAGTATATGTTACATTATTCAGTTGTTAATCATCCTGGGTAAATTTCATATTCACAAGTGTAAGTGGACTGGCCTAAAACCCTGTTTTCATCTGTTTGTTATAGAACTGAGATCCTATAGAACCTCTATAGAAAATGTAAAAAACAAAAAAGCAGCAAGAACTCTTCATCTTTTTAAGGAACGGCACATTGATTAATTAGATTTTTTTTTTATTATTTATTTAAATTATTCATTGAATTTTTAGATTCAAAAGAAACAAAAACCTCCACTTTTTTGTTTGTTTTTATGAAAATATGTATGTCCTCTGGTATGTTAAAAAAGTTTGTAATGTTTCACATTGTTGAAATAAAGTCTGTTTAAAAAAAAAAAAAAAAAAAGTTGGAAAACCTAGCTGGTACCCATGGCGTTGCACAGTTCGTACCTGTCTGGTCCAATCTTGCTGCCATCTCGTTGAATGCCTGCTCACGCTTATCCCTGTTTTTAAAGTCCGGCAAGGTGACGACATATAAACAGGGATAGTCTGGCCACATTTCGACCAATTTATCTTCCAAAATGCAATCACTAACAACTTCGCTGTGGTAGCTGTGGGTCGCCATCTTGGAACCATGTGAGCGAATCACGTGAGCGGAGGGCGCGTCTTGATTGGTCACTTGAATTTCTGCCCTCAGCACGTAGCTTTCGTAGCACGCACACGGTGAGTTTTTTGCCTCGCGAGGAAAAAAATATCAAACGTGTTTGTTCTTCACCTCAAGGCCTCGCGAGGTAGAAAGTTCGGCGAAAATCAGGCGCACATGGCGAGGTCTCTGCTGAGAAAACAGTCTCAAATGACTTTTAGCTCAGTAGATAGCTCTCGTGTGCGGCAGGCTTTAAAATCTGGCTACAGATTCTCCGAACACATCTTCAGCTTGCAAAAAAGAAACACAAGTTAAACCATCCCGAGTACGCATACAATCATATATAGTTCTAAAGACGTGATAAGGCATCCACGAAAAGGTTATCCACTCTCTTCTTAAGCCTAATTTCCAAGTCGTATTCCTGAAGAACAAGTCTCCATTGTATTAATCTCTGATTATAGTTATACATGCAACTGAGGAAAGTTAACGGATTGTGGTCTGTAAATACCTAAATGGGCACAGGAGAGGATCCCACATATACATCAAAGTGTTGGAGCGCCAGAAGTAATGACAACGTTTCCTTCTCGATGGTGGAATAATGCAATTGGAATAATGCAATTGGTGTCGGCTGAACTAATCCCATTGTTACCAGACTGGAGGAGCACGGTGTCAGCCACTGCAGCACTGGCATCTACATCCAGTTTAAAGGGTCTTTCCATATTAGGAGCAGCTAACACTGGTGCATTTTTAAGTAGAGCCTTTACACCATCAAAAACATGTTGGCACTTGTGGGTCCATAGAAATTCCTGCTTGGGACTTACTAAGGACGTCAACGGTTCAACAACTGTAGAGTAATTTCTACAGAAGTTTCTGTAATAACCTGCCATCCTCAGAAAACAGCGTAAGGCCTTTCTGTTTTCTGGAATAAGGAACTGGGTTATCAAACTCACTTTAGCTTCCACCGGATGCATGACCCCCTGTCCCACCTGTCTACCCATATAGGTGACGATAGTGCGACCAAACTCGCACTTTGCAAGGTTCAGGGTTAAGTTTGCATCAGCTATCCGTGCGAATATTGTATCTAAAGCAGACACGTTCTTCCCATTTCTCCGTGAACACAACAACGTCATTTAAGTATGTGGAACAAAATGGAATGCTGAAATGTGGCAGGAAAGCATCAGGCGTAACAAAAGCAGAGGTGTTAGTGGAACTTGCCAGTACCCTTTTAACAGATCCAATTTACTGACATATTTTGCAATTCTGATTGTATCCACACAATCAGTCTGGAGTCAAACACTTTGTCTGCAATCAGCAAGTAGGGTGTGTTTTATTAGACCAAAATGTGTGCTCATAGGTGCGATTCAAGACCCAGGTCAAGACTAATTTAACCCTTTTGGGGCTGCTACTTATATTCAGTTAAGGGCTTGGCTAAGCCTTGCCAACTTAATATTTTATGCAAATTCTTCTAATTAAATTTAGCTATTAATTTCCAGAACCGCCAATCTAACCATGTCTCAAAAATCATATTCAGAATTTTTGAAAAGACTCTACCCCATAGGCAGTGCCCAGCACACCGACGACCCCCACGAGACAGGTCCACCAGGATCTGCGTCCTTTCTTAAAATTCACTTTGCGTTGATGGAGGAGGAACGCCACCCTGCCACCTCACTCTGAACTCTTACACAGTTGGCAGGCAGTTAGTGCAACTGTTAACCGGGTCAGAGTTAGTTCAGGGTGATCTTCAAAGAGACCTGTTGGATTTTACTTCTCTCCGGTGGCCGAATGGAATTCCTATTATAACTTTACACCTGAACTACTTTGTATGTCCCAATTTCATATTATTGCATCCATTACACCTCTTCTTGTCACTGCAGAGGGCCAGCTGTCTTTTCAAAGCCAGCTGTCCAATCTGCTGCTTCAACAGCTAACAAAAGCCTGATTACTGCTCTCTCAGATTTAACTGTTTCTATTCAGCTGTGAAACATCAGTAACAAGGTTTAATGCTTCTGATTAGGACTTATTTGCTTTATTTATGGGCCATCAAATCCAACTAAGGTCCTGTAATCCTGTGTTTTAAGGGCCCTCTCTTTCTATCTTTTAGTTATTCTGCAGTCTGTGATTAGAGTTTTTTTTCCCGACACACACTCACATACAACACAGCTCAGTATAATGCACACACAGTAGGGTAACAGAGTGCCATGTTAAAATGAGAGCTTTTCTACTAAGGGTTTTCCCAAAATATTACACAAATACATAACTATAAGTAATAACTTTAAGGTTTTGTGTATTGTACAGTTATATAAGCTATTATTTTCCTGTACAATTACTGGTCTCAAGTGATTGTAAGTCACATGGTTTCAAGGAAACAGCTCTTACTTTTTCCATGGACAGCTCTTTCACTTTCAGTTACAATTAATGGTCATGCAGTCGCACAGCCTATCACAGACCACAGGAGGAGTTTACAAGAGCAGCTATAATAACACTAACACACATCTGATCTAAAATTATACACTTACTCGAGAGGGTCTGAGCATCTCTGGCAAGGCAGCCACAGCTACACAGACAAGGCAGAGCAGAGGAAACAAACAACAGAAGGTAAGTTGCTGTTCCAGACTCTGAGATTTTTAAATCATTGGAGTTTCATTCTCTGATTTCTCCATTTTAAAGGCAGATTTTGAATCTTTGGGTTTAAAAGTTTTCACCACAAGGACAGAAACATTTTACCGGACAAGATGTGTGATTGCTTGTTTATTTAAAGTTAATTTACAGATATGAAGTTGTTTGGTTTGTTATGTAGAAACATTCCCATATTCTTTCTTGTCTTTTGGATACATGGACATTGAATTCTAATTTAATTTGCTAAATATTCGTTTTACCTCCATATGAAAATACAATTCTAATCTCAAAACCTGTTAAAACTACACTGAGAGCATAAATATGTGCATGTTAAGATTGGTCTGGGCACATATATTTCATGTAAAAACCTTTAAAGTTTTATTTGAACAAACTTTGTCCTGTTGCTGAAGATGAAGAGCAGATAAAATGGAGAACAATGGCAGTACAGCAGCAGGAGGGGAGACTGAATCTGAAACCAAACCCATTTCCTGTGGGACAAATGATGAAGGTAATAAAAACAAAATATTTTTTCAGATATCCTTTTGTTATGATGGCTAATCTTATTTGTCCTCTACATTCTTTTATGGCCTTACAGTCCAGATGGAGGAAACTAAAGCTGACACAGAGGTAGGGAGATTTTATTCTCTAGTTGTAGTTTTCCTGAAATTCCTCTCTAGAGTTTAAGTTTAGACTTATTTACAAGTTCAGGATTTTTTTCATGAAGTCTAACATGGAAAGCTAATAATTAGGTAAAATTACCTTTTTCTTAGTATGATCCAGTGAATAATTCTCATGATGCTCAACGATCTGAGAAGAGAGATGACATAGAGCGAGAGACTGAAACCAAGTCTGGATCAGAGGCAACTACCGACAAAGGTAGAACCATTAGTACAAGACTAATTTTATGATCTAACATTTCTACTTTATTGAACTCTGTGACTTTACCACTCCCTTTTATCTTTTTAAGTGATGGCTGAACTCACACTTGTGTTAACTGGTGACACAAACTCCATCGAGATTGGATCGCAGAACTTCCTGCTTGACCATGATGAGCAAACAAACGTGGAGCAGTTTTCATCCAAACTTTACGATTTATGTGGTCGATCAATCTGTGTCATTAACATGCTCGGTCTGCCAAACGTTGACAAAACCCCATTAATTCAGGCAGTTCGTGTCTTTCTCCTGCTGATACCAAATGGCCAGCACAGCATCCATTACAGATCAGGAATAGAGTGGTTAGAAACCACTTTTGGGAAAGAATGTCTTTCTTATGTTATGACAGTCCTGACTTATAAGTCAGATGAAAAATGTGAAAATGCACTTGCAGACCTGAAAGCAAATCCCAGTTTTGATGATAAAAGATACCACACATGTACAAGAAGTTTGATGGCTGTAAATGAGATAGTAGCACTCTTGGAAAAAATAGATGCAATGATCTCTGAAAACAACCCACAACATGACAAGAGACAGATGTTTGCAGTGAATGAAGAGGAGAAACTGCAGCAGGACCACAAATCCCACAAAGAAGAATGGAGAGGAACATGTAAGATTTTAATATGAACAGAATTTTTCTTAACTTTACTAAAGGCAGGCAAATTAATTTGATGTCAAAATTCATAAAAAGTGAAAATGGGAGCAGGACATTTGCCATGAACACTTTTTCTTCTTACATTATGCAGCAGAAGAAGTGATGGAGACTGCAGCTGAAATCAAGTTGAAGGTAACTTCTTTAATGTTTAGAATATTATAGGGGGTTATAATTTCTCCATACATTTTTGTAAAGGGAAAACAGGTCAAATCTTTGCAAGTGATAGGCTTTCCAGGTAAATTTTGAATAGTACATGATTGTTATGCAAATGAAATATCTAGTTCAACTTCCAAAACACAGAGTGAACTCCCCACACAGCATGAGACCTGCCTGACGGTCTCCACCGGAAGCAGCTAAAAGGAAGCCCTTCAAAATAACAGATAGATTTTATACTGGCATCCACATTCATGACAACTACAGGCTGACTTAGCCACAACGTAACAACAACCCAGGGATCTTTCTAGGCGATATAAAAAGGAGAGTCTACCCCTACCAGAAAGAATGTCCCGGACGAGCCCCCATTATATTCCGACCCACATCAGGGGCATGACTGGGCGCAACACAAAAGTACGTCGGGACAGATGTAAAAGTGCTGGGGTTAGTGAAACTGCTGAAAGAAACAAACAAAAGTTAAATCAGAAACCATACACAGCCTGCCAAGTAAACCATATCAAATTTAACAACCCCAAAAGGGGGCCCTGAACTTGGCATGATAACTCAATGACAATCGACAGCAGTTCCCATAAAGTAAGTGACCTCCATCACAAACAAAAGCCTAACCTAGCCCAACACAACAAAACCTATAATACAAAGGATAACAAAATGGCAGAACACAAACTAAGGTGCAGTAAAGCTTAAATCGAAACTGTGTGTATAACGAAGGTGAGTACAAACTAACCAAGACTATAACGAAGTCCCCTAAAGGAACACGAAGAGCCAGGTGTCCCCACTGTAAATACAAAATAGTCTTGCACCCAAAAGGACCACCACATAGCACAGTGAACACACAGAAAAGCCATGCCACCATACCTCTGCCAAACACGAGAAGAGGCCACCTACGCTAATCAGCCCTTCTCATCCAAAGTGAGGGGAAGCAGACTGTGCCGTCCGCTTCTCCCTTTGACTAAACACTGCAGCAGCCCTTTATTTTGACTTTCCACCAAGCTGCAGTTTGATTGGCCGAGCGCAGAACCGATCAACGGGGAGGAGACTGGGGTGCATTTGATCCAGCCACTCAGAACCGACGTCAGGGCCAGGGATTTGCATCTAGAACAAGCCCCAGCTGTGCGCAACGAGTGGCACTCATAACAATAATTAATTTAGATAGAACAAGATGAGCATAACCAAATTTTAAAACCGATTTATTTTTCTGTTTTGAGAGGTATGTCTTCTTTTAAAATATATTAACAGTGAACAGAATTTGTTTTTTGTAAATCAAAGTCTTTATCCCAAAGGCTCTAACAGTAGGAAGGTAAAGTTAAATTTATCCACTTTTTCAGTGCAATCCACCAAATGAACGTTGTGATGATGAACACTCAGAGAAGAATGACAACACAAGAGAACAACCTGAAATGAAGTCTGGACTTAGTGCCCCAAAGGAGACAGGTAATACTTTAAAGAAGATTTTTACTCAAATTTAACACACAGCCGAATTAGACAAAGTATAAACATATTTTTACATTGCTACTTAGCTCTGCACAATAATATAAACACATTTTATTATAAAAAAAATTAAAGAATAAGGAATATTAACTAACCATAAAAAATTATTTCCCAATTAAATTAATGAAAAAAGATTAAAAATGAAAATGAAAGTTCTGATGGGGAACAAGATCTTATGACACTCCAGGATTTCATTGGGAAGCTTATCATTCATGCTGAAGTCACTCCCATGAAGGTTTCTTACGCAATGCTTCACCTCTTCTCTTTGTTTATTGAGCATGAATTGAGCAACTATTGGTCTTGGTCTAATTCCCCAGAATAACCTCCAGCAGGGAAAGCCGGGTGTCGAAACTAGATAACGTCTAATCCAGGGGTAGGCAAGTTCGGTCATAGAGAGCCACAATCCTGCAGGTTTTCCAAATTTCCCTGCTCCAGCACACCTGACTTAAACTAATGAGTCATTGTGCAG
>JBAFTC010013330.1:0-15294 GCA_037177435.1 Melanotaenia nigrans | reverse complement strand
ATAATAGATATAAGTGAAACTGCTGTATTCAAGAACACGCGCAGAGAAACCTGTGTGGATGTGTTGGAGAACTCGGCACTTTATGGTTATTTTAAAGAGGGTTAAATTTAATTCTGAATTAAAACCTCGCGTAAACATGGCTTTGAAATGCTGCGGTAGGACCTTCGGTGTGATAACAGCACACAGAAAACCTCCAGGTCGTTGCTGCTAATCTGTTTTTAAAGCTGTTTAATCTTGAGGTGAGCCCCGTTTTTCACATTCAGCTTCTTCTTTTATGTCTTGTTAAATTTTGCCTTATTTTAAATGTTTTTGTTTGAGATGTTACGACCTGTTAGGACAGATGAGTTAATCCCTTACACCTGAAGGAGGGTGGGTTTTCTTTCTGTACTTGCTGGATTTTCCTGAAAACAGTCAAACTCACCTCTCCTTTGCTGACTTTTGCTGTTTTTCGTTGACTGAGAATATTTATTAAACAATAAATAAATCTTGAGGAAAACAACTTACCTAGTAGCTGTTCAAACTGTGTATTCACATTATGACTAATTGTGCATAAATAACGTAGCATCCTGGATGCCGTTAAAGATATTTATCATTTATATTCCAATATATGTTGAGAAAGTACAATCAGCACTTTTAAAACTTTGAGCAGACTTTATGTTGGTGAATGTTTCCTGGATACTCCATCCAGAAGCAGTATTATGTACACAAAGTATTATGTACATCTGTACATGAGGCCAGGAAGACCTTGAATAGTCTAAATAGGAAGACTAAACAGTGACAAATGACTGGAATGGAGCAGCAGAAATTTATCACTGGAAATATTCTGGACATCGTGTAACTAAAGTGGGAGGTGTGTGCGATACTTGCAGGTCTTGTATTTGACAAATCTCTAGAATTTAGTTCTGCAAAATAGCAGCCATTTAAAAGTCCTGGCTCATTTGTAGTGACCTTTTCAGATGGAAGACTAAAATTCTTTATATTTTTTATTTAAAAAGCAAAGTTAACGTGTAAAGACATTTCTCGTAGCTGATGAGCATTTGTGTTGCTAAATAAAGTAGTATAAGCATCTTAAGATGTAAGTAAGTAAGCTTTATTTCACAATATATAATTACTTTAGTCTAACTTTGATTTAGTTTTTCTAATTTTTTTCAATTATAAGGCATTAAAAGTCTCAGATTCCACTCAGAGAGACCTGCAGTCAACCCGTCTAATTAGAAGTGGTGTTTTCTATGTAATCCTTGTGTTTAATCATCGTCCAGCAGCTTAAAACCACCAGCATACGCGCTCTAATAATGCAGTCATATTCATGGCAAAAATAATTAGGAGATGATGGAGACGGATGAGAGGATATTACAGGAGAACCAGACAAAAATTGATGGAGAAGGTAGAACCTGTTGGGAGCAGGACGAGAAAATAAGAATGAATAAAAAGGAAAGGGAGGTGAATCTGAAAAAGGAGCAAAAGCTGAAGCAACTTTTCTTCCTTCTGTTTTTTATATTGAGATCAGACTTAATCTCATTGTAGAGTGACTTGCAAAATTATTGCGGTTTTCCTCATTTTTCATATTGCGACCTCAGATAAAGTGTTTTTCTCCATACCTGATGACGAAGCGCTTGTTTTAGTCACCACGTCGCCTACATTTCTGCTCGTTTGTTGCTTGGCCTCAAACTCATTCATGCATGTGGAGGTTAAAAGGGAAACGTATGACAGGTAAATAAGTCACAGGCATTGTGTGCATGGTTAAAAAATAAAATACTATATAGTAGGTCTATGAAATTTGGTCCTACGAGGGCTGCAGTCCAACAGGTGTTCCATGTATCCCTGCTCCAACACACCTGACTCAATTTAAAGAGTTATTGTGCAGAACTTGACCGGCTGGTAAATCCAATTAATTCCATTTAGTGTTGAAGCAGGAATACGTTAAAATCTGCTGGATTCCTTGCCTCATAGGACTGAATTGAGTAGCCCTGTTGTATAACAAGAATACTTCCATATGGAAAAGCCTGAACTTCATATTTTTGTTTCCCAGAAATGTAAAATGGCAACTTTTTTTCTGGCAGCAGCATTTATAGTCCATATTTTGAACCTAAATAATAAATTCTATTCAGGGTTTATTATCAGCACTGAAATGCTTGTAAGTCTTGTTTTTAACTGTAAATAGTTTTTGCACACATAACTTCCAATAAGATCAGCAGCACACACTGATGACGTTAAAGTAGCTGTACTATTAATTACAACCTTAAAACAAGGTGTTTCTCACACATTTCAATAGCACAGGGACATTTCTTATTTATTTTCCTGGAGTCATAGTTGCTCTGCAGCATCCTGGAGCTGAGAAACTGCCTTCATGTTTTTTCCTGGATGCTGGTTCATGTGACAAATAAATGCTGCAGATTCAGCAGCATTGAGGCCCCACATCACATGCTAGTAACTGGATATCAACACACATTTGGAATGTGCACATTGGCTGATTCATCAATGAAATCCTAGAGGGACAGAATGACGAAAAAAACCCTGCCTATCACCTCCTCTTCAGCCTTCTGATCGTCCTCATCTTTCAGTGAATGTTCTTCATCATCACTCTCTGTCTGTGCTCAGGTACAAGCTGAAAAAACTGAACAGAAAGCATTGCTTGGATTTAACCAAGTATTTTTCCTCCAAGTCGGAGCTTTCTTTAAAGTCGCATTCTTCTTCCGGCCCTCGACGAAGGCAGACGCTTTTCTTCTCTCCCTCCTCCCCACGCTGTCCTGCTACTTGTCCTGTCATCTCTGAGACTCTCTCTGTATTTCTGTTCTGAATCTAGAATCTAGAACCACAGATTTGATCAGTTGGTCCCTAAAAACAATCAACCAAATTTATTCGAACCGGAAAACAGGTGTAGGGGAGCCTGCTTGTCCTGGCGGAACGTTTTTGGCTGGATATGTGATGGATTCCTGGGGAGTGTGGAAAGTCATGTACCTGTCGATCCAGTCTGTCGAGGATGATGAAGACATCTATACATTCGGATTCATGATAACTGGTTTCTGCTGTTTGGAGCGGGCAGTTTCCTGGCATATCGCAAAATTCGGACACTGTCGGCGGTCACTGGCAAGCTGCCGGATTTCTGTGCCGGTGTGTGTCGAACTATGAACAATCAGACTCTGGCGGTGCAGGAGCTAAATCGCAAACTGGAGGCTATTCTAGCACAGGATGTCAAGCTGGTTGCGATTTCTGTGCTTGTACATAAGGTGGACACCAACTTGGAGAAGTTGTCGGCTCAGCTGGATGGAAATTGACCCACAATTCGGATGATTGGAGTAGCCAGTGGGACCACTGAGAGACTCAAGGCAGACGAAGCAGCTCTGGCCTGAAACCAAAACAAATGCTGTTATCAATTCGGCTCCCTGTACTGGCCTCGGATGGCTGGTTACAAAGTTCTCCTGGAAGGTTATGTCGATGGATGCCCAGTCCCCCACCCTCCTCATGGCAGTGAACTTTTACCTGGATCTGCTCCCATGGATGCCCACTATCATCAGGGCAGAGACTGGAGATGGGAACTGGGACAAGTTCGCATGCTCACTTACTGTACACACACATGCACCACACTCACATACACCACTACAGATGCACCTCCCCGATGACTCACTGCCTTGGTCCGCCCCCCCCCCTCCGCTCCCGGGCGGCGGGTTGAACTCTGCTGTGATGGGTGACCCCTCTCCCCCCGCCACGTGTTTCTGATGTTGTGAATGTCTGAGTTATGTGCTTTATGTACCGAGGAGTGTTTTTTCGTATCTCAACAATGGGCCCTTAGGCCCAGTGTGGAGATGCCTTTTTCTCTCTCCAGCCGCATCTTATTCCCTAATGTTATCTTTCCTTCTATATCTAATGAAAAGGAGCGCTGTAGAAACGGCTGCTGCCTCAGTATGCTCGATCCTGTTTGTGTTATATGTTGTATTTGTATAGTCTTGGACGGGTTGTACTGGAAACACA
Source organism: Melanotaenia nigrans (assembly GCA_037177435.1). Taxonomy (NCBI): domain Eukaryota; kingdom Metazoa; phylum Chordata; class Actinopteri; order Atheriniformes; family Melanotaeniidae; genus Melanotaenia; species Melanotaenia nigrans. Next base: position 11,325 of record JBAFTC010013330.1, on the reverse strand, counting down.
AATTTCCCTGAGGACCTCCAAAGGGATTAATAAAGTATTATTTCATTTAATTTCATTTCATCTTTAGAGACGAGGGTTAACACAGCTCAGATGGAAGGAAGATGAGCTTCTGATATCATTAGCGACATGCTTGGAGAAGCTTTGCAGGATCTCAAATCAGACAGGGTCCAAATGGCTGCAGAGCTTCAGCTGAAAATAGGAGAGCCGGATTTTCCTCACAGGATGGGAATTACTGCTCAGACCACCTGAATTTAATGAGCCTGGCTCAGAAAGCTGGGCTGGGTTGGAGGAAGAGAGGAGAGTTTTCTTTCTTTAACTCTGAGTCAGGATGAGGTCTGGACTTTGACTGGACCATGTCTCATGGTCCTAGCGTAGACCTGCTGCTGTGTTTGGGGTCATTGCCCTGCTGCATGAGAAAGTTTCAGCAAAGCTTTAGTTGTTGGACAGACGGACTCACTTCTGACTCTAGAATACTTTAGTATCCAGAGGAGTTCATGGTCCACTCAATGACTGCAATGTGTCCAGACCATCATACCGCCACCACCATGCTGACAGCTGCTATGAGGTGTTTAAGGACCAAACATTGTCCTCTTTGGTCTTGTCTGTCCAGGACCTTTTTACAGAAGTCTGGTGGCTTGCTGATGGCTTGTGCTGCCATGTTCTTTTTTTCTCCTGCAACCTTCCCAACAAGCCATACTGGTTCAGTCCTTTTCTAACTGGACTGTCATCCAGTTAGAAGGTCTGGATTCTGAGATGGAGCTCTTGTTGTACACTCCGCGAAAGACTGGCAGCTGTCTTGGATGTTGGATATTATTATTTTGTTCAGTAAGTAATGACAGAGTGTGACGTTTCATATTATTCATGTAAGGAAGGAGGGACTGAATTTTAACACCTAATGAGGACTAAGCGGTTGTAATTATGTCCGTCTACACACATGCAGGTGCAGTCTGCTATCGACACTGGACTCCACAAAGAGCACAAATCTCAGTAAAGTGAGAAGCCGTCCAGTTTAATCTCGCCTTGTTCTGCTGGAGGACAAACAGCTAAAAAAAGGCCACACTCTGAATCTAGTTCAGTCCATCACTGAGATGCCAGCATTACCTGTTCTGCAGGGATTTACAGGTAATCTTAGCAGCTCCGGTGAACACAGGCCACAGCAACAACAAAGTGATCCTCTTCACATGCGCTGTCAAAGTGTCCAAAGCCATGCATCTTATTCCTCTGTGCTGTGGTGGCTGATTGTTGTCAGAAAACTGTTAAAAAAAGAGTCCATCTGTTCTTCTGACATTTTCATTACGACAAACACAGAAAAGGTCATTCATCATGACTGAATCCTACGAGCTCGGCTCACAATGCTGCTTCCATAACTCTCCACTGAAACACATTCATGGTTGGATTGATGCTCAACAAATACAGCCAAATGTTCAACCATCTACTTTTTTTTTGCTCTGTGGAGAACAGCAGATACCTGGGAGTTCAGCTGGATTGGACTAGAAGTGTAACACCGAACCTGGATAGCTAAGATGTTTGGGCCGAATACGGCCTATTTTTGGCTCAGTTATGACACTGGCAAGTGTTGTGTGGACCAGGTTTGGTCCAACTATGAGGATCTGGCCTGTACATAGATTACAGCAGATGCCTTGTGGGCCACATCTGGTGGTCATGTGGCTGAGTTCCTCTAGAAGAAATAACAGAGCAGACTCTACTTCTGGATGAAGCTGAGCTCCTTCAGTGTCTGAATCAAGATGTTGCATCTTTTATCAGTTTGTGGTGAAGAGTTTAATCTGCTCTGTAGCATCTGTTGGTCCAACAGAACCAGAACCAGAACCAGAGTCTTAAAGAAACAAGAAACAAAGTGTGTTCAGCCAGAGGCTTCTTCAGGTCCAATCCAAAACAGATACATGACATCATTCCTGTCAGCATCCATCCATCCATCCAGTCTGTAGCATATAATTCTTCTGTAGGTGAGGGTAGGAACGTAGATTGACCAGTAGATTGACCAGTTCTCCTTTGAGCTCACATCTTTCTTCAGACCAGTGCAGAGTCCACATCACTGCAGACCCTGCACTGATCCTCCTGTAGATCTCCTGCTCCATCCTTCCCTCGGCCCTGATCTAGACTCACAGATACTTAAACTCCTTCACTTGCATTAGGACCTCATTCCTGACCCAGAGAGGACACTCCACCCTTTTAAAAATTTCCCTCTTAAACGAATGAAGTATTTTCTTTTTTTTTTAATTCAATTTTTATTGAGGGAGCAATTTACAAGTTACATTCAAGTATACCATGTTTAACATTTCTTTTGCCCTTCCATTTTCGAGCTTAACAAGGGAAACGTGAGAACAAATGGGTGGGGGAACCACTTGCTTAATCAATATTACACATGAAAAGAAGAAAAAATAAAAAATAATCAGAGTGTCATTAGTACCAAACCATCAGGGTGGCTTTCAACAGAAGTCAGATCTAACGGGCTTGACATATTGAGTCCATTTTGACCATATTCTATAAAAAAAATCTCTCTGTACCCGGAGGGAAAAGGACAGTTTTTCCATCGTATAAATCTCTTGTATGATATAAATCCAACCCTCAGGTGTCGGTGGATCGGGCCTGAGCCATTTTCTCGTAATGGCTTTTTTACTGGCTGCCAACAGAGTATATAGCAATTTCTTGTCTTTGAAGTTATCCATTACCATATCACCCAGATACATACTTTCAAAAGTCAAGGGGAGAACAGTCGAAAACACATTTTGCAGGTGGCTGTGGACCCCGGACCAGAACGGGCGGATAACTTGACAATCCCAAAAGACATGAAAATGATTGGCCCCCACGCTCCCACACCTCCAACAGGCGTCACCCGCGCCCCTATACCCCTTCTGCGCTGGAGTGAGGAAATATCTCATTATATTTTTCCAGCAGAATTCCCGCCAAACATTCGACCCCGTGGTGACCCATTGCATCTGACATATGTGTCCCCAACTTTCCTCTGTAATCTTTATTTTCCCTTCTCTTTCCCACTTCTCTTTGATATAGTCTGTGTCCAGCCCCTCGCTCTGCAGAATGCAGTTATATAGTTTAGATATAATTTTCGTGGGTGACGTTGATTTGGTTAATGATATAAATGTCTGGAGGAACCCCTGGTCGGCTGTAAGCACTTTGATATTTTTGTTAAAATAGTGCCTGACCTGCAGGTACCTAAAAAAAATCTTCAGGGCCCAGGCCGTGGTTTTGTTTCAGGGTGTCAAAGGCTTGAAGTGCCCCCCCACGAACGAAGGAGTTATAATTGGTCAAGCCCTTCAGAGTCCAGTTCTGAAACCTGCCATCTAGTTTATTTGGGGCAAACTCAGAGTCGTAGGCACACCATCGCAAGATTTTAGAGTCCACCTCCAGGTGACATTTTTTAATTGTCGTGTTCCAAGCTGATATCATCACGTTCGTTACCTCATCGCTCGATATGCCAATTTTGTTTTGTAATTTGGTATCAGCTATAAGAGCTGTAAGTGGGATTCCTTTAAATGTATTCCCCTCCACATCTTTCCATCACGCCCCATAGCTCGGGGAGCACAGGCACACCAGTGGCCTCAACTGGGCGGAGTAATAATATACTCTGAGACAAGGGAGGCCCGTACCCCCTCTATCTTTCTTTAGTTGGAGGGTTTTATATTTGATTCTAGGTTTCTTACCCCTCCATATAAAGTTTGACATTAATCTGTCCCAATCTATGAATTGTTTAGGGGGCACAGGAATGGGCAGGGACTGGAATAGGTAGAGCATGCGGGGAAGGATATTCATTCTAATTGAATCTATCCTGGAATGTAGGTCCAGGAAGGTCAAAGTATTCCACCTCTGCAAGTCAGATTTTACTTTTGTGCTCAGAGGCCCGTAGTTGCCCTCGAACATCTTTGTGGGGTCTCGATGTAATGATACCTAGGTATTTAATGTTGTCTGCTTCCCATTTCCATTCATAACGGTCTCCAATTTCCTTAGGGGGGGTCGTAATTTAGTGTTAGTACTTGAGTTTTATTTACATTAATTTTGTATCCTGAGAGAATACCGTAATCCCCCAATCTGGTTACGAGTCCAGGAAGAGACCGTGTAGGGAGGGACACGGTTAACAGGAGGTCGTCGGCAAACAAAGCCAATTTTTGTTCCACTCCTGCGATAATAATCCCTGTAATGTCATGGCTCTGTCTGATCCACTGGCCAAGCGGCTCAACAAACAAGGCAAAGAGGAGCGGGGACATACAACATCCCTGCCTTGTTCCCCTTTCGAGTGTAAATGACTCGGTGAGGCTCCCATTGATTTTGATTCTGGCCACTGGATCTCTATACACCCCGGAAATTATTTCAATTAAAGATTTGCGAAAGCCAAATTTATCGAGAACTTTGTATAAAAAAGACCACCTCACCGAGTCAAACGCCTTCTCCGCATCCAGACTTATCACTACGCTCTCCAGTTTTTGATGTTCCATTTGCCGCATAATATGTAGTACTCTCCTAATGCTATCTTGTGTCTGTCTTTGTTTGATGAACCCTGTCTGGTCTTTATGTATCAGGTCTGGTAAAATTGTTTCCAGTCTCTTTGATATAATGGAGGTAAACAGTTTGTAATCTATATTTAATACGCTAATTGGACGGTAGTTGCCACATTCCAGTCCGTCCTTTCCCTCTTTGGGGATGACGGAGATAACCGCCGCATTCCATGAAGGGGGAATCACTTTCTTTTCCATCACCCAGTTAACAGTTTTTAACAAAGTTGGGAGTAAGTAGATCTCCATTATTTTATACCACTCTGGACCATATCCATCTGTCCCCGCCATCTTCCCCCTCCTCAGTCGCCTGATCGCCAGGTGAATTTCCTCCTTGGTTATCGCTGCGAGCAACCCCTTGTTATGTTCCTCGGGTCACTAAAGGCAAGTGCAGTCGAGATAAGAAGGAGTCCATATCTTGTTGGTTTTCTATGTGAGGTTGGGAGTATAACCTTTTGTAGTAATTTAAAAAGGATTGCTGAATTCTTTTCTGCTCTGTTTCTATTTCGTTATTTAGAGGGTTTTTTATTCTGTGTATAGTTCTCTCTGCCTGTTGTTTCCTCAGTCTATAAGAGAGAAGTTTTAGTGCTCTTCCCCCTGCCTCGTAGTACTGTTGTTTGATAAAGAGCATTTTTTCCTGTACAGCTATTGTATTTAAGTCATCGATTTCTTTCCTCAGTTTCACCAATTCCATCTTGGTCTCATGTCTTAACGTCACAGAGTGCTCTTATTGAAGTTTTAACAGTCTATCTTCTAAGCTTGAGAGCTTCAATCTGTGGGCTCTTTTCTGGTATGAGGAAATACTAATTATTTTCCCTCTCAGCACTCCCTTCAGGGCATCCCAAACCATCACCGGGGACACTTCATCATTATCGTTATGCTGAAGGTATTCCTTTATTTCTTTAACCAGACTCCCTTTAACCTTAGGGCAGTTCAAAATGTTGAAGTTTAATCTCCAGAGAGTGGATCTGTCCTCTCCATGAAGGCGGACAGTCATGAACACCAGATTGTGGTCAGAAATAGTACTGGGCCCAATTTCACAATTTTTCACCCTAGAAAGGTCATTTTTAAACATAAAGAGGTAGTCCAGCTGAGAGTAAACCTGGTGTGCATGCGAATAGTGTGTGTATTCTTTTCTAGATGGATTATTGTCCCTCCACACGTCCACCAATCCAATTTCTCTCATGTGATGTGTTATCTTTTTCCCAACTATCTACTATCCCCCTTCCCATTTGAAGAATCTAAAGTAGCGTTCAGGGTAATATTGAAATCTCCCCCACATATTAGGGTTCCCTGGCTTTTTGTTGTCACTAGGTCCAGTATCTGTCTATACACAGACCAGTCGCTCCCTGGGGGAGCGTACACATTCATAAGACTAATAAGCGTGCCGTCTATCTTGCCCGTTATCATTATATATCTGCCCTCCTTATCTTTATGGTCAGCTATGTGTTCATACTTTAGTGCCCCAGATATCAGAATCGCCACTCCTCTGCGCCCACCGGAGGCGTGGGAGGAGTAAAATACATGTTTGAAGCCCATTTTGTTCAATTTTGAATGTTCGACCTCCGATAGGTGAGTTTCTTGCAGCAAAGCAATTTGGACCTTGTCTCGTTTGAGTTTTGATAGGGCTTTCCACCTTTTGACTGGATTATGCAAGCCATTTATGTTAATTGTTACCAACTTCATTGATCTACTATACATCTACGTTATGGTACCTTTTGTTAACTTGCTAATGGGTTCCCCGTACCCTATGAAAAATGAACACAGAATATCTATAAAAACAAACCTTAGGCTTGGGCGTTTCTGCAAACGGTGCACCCTGGGAACCATTTAAGATTTCACATTCTACACCAACAGAACGACAACGGTCCAGCAGGTATCAGATCAGGACATCACTTGGTCTGAGGCCACAAAAGAGTCATGTACCTACGTCCAGAGCTAATTGGCCAAAGACCCTAATTTCCAGAGGGCACAGATGAAGCTCTCTTAAAGGCACGGAGTTTTTCTTTGTAGCCTGGGCCACGTCCTGGATTTCTGGTACCACCGTCAGAGCCTCTGGTCACTCTGTTCCAGGTCAGCTGTTTCAGTTGTTCCAGGATTGTTTCTGGTGGTTTGATAACTCTCACAGTGTAGCCTCTCTTGGACATATCTTCATTGGCTTCCTCCACCGTGTCGTAGATTTTAGATCCCTCAGTGTATTTCACCTTCAATCTAGCAGGAAAGAGGGTCTGAAACTGGATCTGGTTTTCTTTCAGTGTCCTGCGCACTTCTGAATACTCCCTTCGTTTCCTTAGGATGAGCGGTGGGTAATCGTGGTCCAGAGTTATTAGTTTGTCGTTCCAAGTAAATCCTTTTTTTTGCCATGCTTTACGGAGTATCAGTTCTTTAGTTTTGTAACTTAGAAATTTCACTACAAAGGAACGTGGCGGAGCTTCAGCTGGAGGGGCGGGGCCCACGGAGCGATGGGCCCGTTCGATGTGGATATCCATGCCGCCCAACTCCAAACTCTCACGCAGGAGCTGCTCGACAAATGTGCACGGAGTGGAGTCTTCCCGCTCTGCTCCCTCTGGTACGCTGTATATTCTTATGTTCTCTCTTCTAGAGCGGCTCTCCAGGTCCATTAGCTTGTCTTCCAGCTTTACATGTAGTTTCACCAGTTCGGTCACGGCCTCTTCCGTGTTTTGAATTCTCTCCTCCGTTTTTTCGATTCTCCCTTCCGCTTCATCCAGTCGAGTGTTGATTTTTAAGATGTCCTGCCTGATAGCCTCGAGATGTTCCTTATTTTCTCTACGAAAGCCTCGTATTTCGTGTAGAATTATCTCTGTCTCTGCCATTTCCCGGCCGTTCCGATCGCTTCGTGCCGGCCCTAGCTCTTCGTTGTAGCCTCGTGTCGAGTGCTAGTTAGCATTAGCCGCTAGGGCTAGCGGTATTTTCCACGAACGTCTGAGTCTCTTCACTTACTTTCAGTGGGCCAACATACGTTGACTTTGGTGTATTTCTCTACCCCTCATAAGTTCTTTATCATTTTAGAAGGTTAATTGCGTCGGCGTGAGGGGTTGTATCCCTAATTTCTCTGGTTCTTTCGGGAGCTCTCCCACAGCACAGCCATCTCGATGGTGTTCCAGCCGGAAGTCCTCAATCTGGATCAGTTTTTATTCCTCACATCAGTTTGTCTGCCTGTCATGTGACCAACCTTTCCAACATGTACTAAGGATGCCAGGAGGCCATCTCCTGTCTTCTGCACATGCTCAGTGTTTCTCTAGGACCTGCTGGAGTTTTGGTTCAGAAGACCAAGCTCCTCTTCTCTCACCCTTCTCCTGTTTCTTCTTCTGGTTTTTCTGATTCTTCTTCTAGTTTAAAGTGTCTGACGATTACAGGTAAGAAAAACCTGTGACACCAGATTACTGACTATTGTGGTAATCTGATTACTGTGTCTGGCAGAAATGCAGAAGACAGACTACATGGTGTTTGCGGGGAGGCAGTACTTCCTCGGAGACAAGTGTCAGGTAAATTTGCCTCACTTCCTGTCTAATAACTCAGACCCTTCTAAGAGTTCGGATGCTTTGTCCATAAGAAGCGTCCTTCCTCCTCGGCGGGAAGCGTCCTTCCTCTGGGAACACCTGGATCAGTCTGAACCAGCGTGTTACTTTCAGGTGCGTCTGGAGCCGAAGGGAAAGTTTTACAACGCCTTCATCCAGGAAGTGGGAACACACTCAGCCGCCGTCACAGTCTTCATTGAGGAGCTGGGAGAGAAGTAACACACACAAACACACACATGTTGACCCTGAACTAGAAACGGGTCATGTGCTCTGTGGACCCTGTACTGGATCAGACTCCTCTCTGTCCCTCAGACACCTGGTACCGCTTACTGACCTGAAACCTGTTAACCCGGTTCCGGCCTGGAATGTCGCTGCCCCCGCCAGGAAGGGAGATCTGGGTAGGTTCGGGTTCTGTTCTGCTCAGAGTTTCTGTTGTAACTCCAGCCATTGATGTCCCGGTTCCTTACTGTTAGATCCAGACTCTCGTGGTCAGCGCCACCACCGCCATCGTTACTTCAGGAAGTCCCGAGGCACCAATGGGGTGAAGGGGGCGGAGCTATTGATACCACAGCCTTCCTCTTATGGAGGCCCCGCTCCTTCGGCTCTGCCCCCCCGCTTCCAGCCAGCAGGTCACCCTCGCCCCCCCACATCTCCATCACCCGGAGCCATGAGCTATGACCCCTATGCCCCCCCGCACCATCACCCCCTTTCAGCCAGACCGCCACGCTACGGCACCTCGAGGTAAGGGAATGTTTTTTTTTTTAGCAGCACACCCAGCACTTTGTTGCTTTTTGTAAGCGAGAAAACCTCATTTTTAAATCCCATAATAATTCTTAACTGTTTGTCCAGCCCCCCGCCTGACTAATGATGGGCAACCATGTTAATGAGGTGTGTGTGTCTGTGTTGGTGTGTATGTTGTGGTTTCCGGTCAGAAGTTCTGCCCGTTTCCTGAACCGTCACCTGATTGGTCCTCAGCTCACATATTACCACACTGGGAGGCGGTATTACCACGATTATGACAACTACGCCTTCAGGTCACGGTGAGGCTCACAAAGACTGACCGACTCACTGATTAGAAATTTTAGACTCCTCCCACTTCCTGTTACCATCAGGAAGCTTCCTGTGCTGTAGAGCTGAAGGGGAGGGGCTTGATCAGCTGAATTATCAGGTCACATGACGATGCTCTTCTTTTCCACCTCTGTCAGCCGCAGTCGCCGGCAGCTGGCGGCGGCTCTGAATAAGGAGTGTCAGTTTGGGTTCCCGACGGAGGCGGTCGACGACCCGGCTGATCTAGAAGCAGGAATGGCCTACTACCAGCTGGACGACTCCAATGAAGCGGTCTTCCCTCCACTGCCAGTAAGAAACCAGAACCAGGTCCCAGTTCCACAGCTAGGTTTGATGGCGGCAGCACATCTGAGTGCCGGAGAGTCATCATCGGTTACCATGGCAATACTCGTTTGTCTATCTTAGTGGACCAGAACCAGGATTTGTTCTGTTCTGATCCAGCAAGTGTTTGAGGTTTGAAGATCTTACTTTATACTCTGTTTCCCGTTTTGCCCACAGGGTGCAGCTGTAGCTCCTCCCCCCACCATAGGAGCCCCATCTGCTCCTCCTGGCTCCACCTACCGAGTTCAGAGTGCCTCTGGGCCCCTCCCCCCTGCACCTCCTCCACGAAATACCCCAGTGTGCTCCTCAGAGGAGGAACAGGAGGATGCAAGCACGGTGGAGGACCAGGGTGAGACCAGGTTCAGCTGTGTAGTGTGTGTCATGTGATTTACCTGTAATGTGTCATGTGATCTCTCCGTCAGCCGACTACTCGGAGGAATTCATGTTCGGATCCCAGGGTGAGTAACTCAGCTGAGCTGTCGTCACAGCAACCATGTTAAAACAGGAAGTGATGTCCTTTGTTCCACCATTTCAGATCAGGGTTACCAGGCAACAGGGGTATATGCGGCTGGTGAGGCTCCACCCACTCAGGTATCTCATCTTGCATATGGCTGACATCACGACATGACATCACACAGAATGAAGCAGCTCTGCTTCAGGTTGTTGAACCGTGAGGAGGATGGATCCCATCCTCACTGTTAACAGCATCAACCAACCGGGGGTGGTTGGGTTGCGGAGTTCAGGCAGGACGAAAAAACTGATCCACACGCTGATCCATGTTTATGGAAAATCTTGGTTCCACAGTGGGAGGTTGGTGGTCTTCCTCGGCAACACTAATGTTAATAAACATCTGTCCCATTTGGTGAGTTCAGGTCCAGTTTTACCAGATGGAAGGAACAGAATCTTCCTGATCTGGACAGTTTAGGGACAAAGACATGAAAATTGTCAATTATATTCCACCAGCTGGCTCTGGATCGGCCTGAATCTCTGCTTCTGCTTTTTACATCTACTTCTACTACCTCTGGTTTCCTGTACTACTACTTCATCTACTTATACTACCTCTGGTTTCCTGTACTACTACTTCATCTACTTATACAACCTCTGTTTTCAATTTCTTCTACTTCTGCTATTTCAGATTAAATTCAGTTCAGTTCAGCTTTATTTGTACAGCACTAGTTCATATGTCAACGTATCAGCAGACATAACCAACTCAGGTTCAAGGTGATCCAGTTAAAACAAATCCACATAGTCCATGTTTTAAACTGTTCATACAAGTTAATTCATGAAAATAATTACCTAGCTGAGGAAATGTCCCACATCTAAACTGTCCACATCACTGAGTTCTGATTGGTCAGCCTTCTGCCCTCCTGTTGTCCTCCACAGACCCCAGGTTGGTTACCATGGTGATGAGACAACAGTGTTTGTGTTTCTCTCACATTGTGATAGGATGAGCAGGAAGGAAGCGTGGCCGAGTCTCCAAGCAGAGTGGACATGAACTACAGCTACACACCCCAGGTGCCACGCACACACAAGCATGAAAACAGCTGACACGACATAAAAACGAGAGAGATCCAAGCTGTAGACTGAGCTCAGCTGATCTCATAACATCTGGTTAGATAGATAGATAGATAGATTAGTCATTTAGCAGTTGTGCTTCCAAAGGTAGCAAAATAAAAACAGTATAAAAAATTTCAATATCTACAAAAGACTTATACAAGAAGGTATTTAGCTATACACAGTAAGACGTGAGAATAACCAGCAGTAATATAGTCCAGTGGAAAGATTAGTAGTGACAGCTGTTTTCAGTGACACAAGATGAGGAGTTTAACTGTACAAGGTTGATCCAGTCAGTGCAAAAATTCACCAGTTACAAC
>JBAFTC010013301.1:0-15310 GCA_037177435.1 Melanotaenia nigrans | reverse complement strand
GTGGCAAATGTGTGGTTTTATGTTGTTTCAGTTTTTAAAATAACTTTGTAATATATATATATACACACAATATTTCCTGTGTAAATGGTAGTGCAGAATATAGACCTTTGTGTGTATAGTACAGGTGTTAAATGTTGTGTAGGTATTTGTGTATAAAGTATACTCTTAAGGACTAAAGTGTAACAACTGCAGTATTAGTCTTGTGAATGAATAAATAATTTTGGAACAGGTATTTCAGAAAAAAGTTTATTAATTTAATAAAAGCTGACAGCATCCTACTGTACCCCTGAAAATGTCTTATCAATACCAAATATTAATTAGCTTGTGTAATCATAAAAATGTGATTAAAATAAATTTAATAAAACACTTAAAGACTCGAGTAGCGAATAAAAGTGTGAAAAATAAATGAATAGCCTTAAATGAACGGAAGTTGCACTCCTCTTCCGGGTCGGTCAGTTTATTATGTTACACAAGATGGCTGCGGGCTTCACCCTTCAGTCCGTGATGCTCTTCAGGAGGCTGCGAGGAGCCTGTAAACTGCACAACCACAGATCTGCTGCTCCATCTTCAGCCGTCGGGCTCAGATTTGTTTCTAATGTTGTTCCACGAGACAAGCGGGCGACGATACTGGAGTCCACGGAAGATTACAAGTTCGTGGAGCGCCTCATCCCGCCATCACGAGTCCCCAACCCGCCTAAGCACGAAGGGCCCTCCCCATCTGGCTGGATCCCTCCAGCAGATTCACCGCCGTGTCTACCGTACATGATCCGGCGTTCCCGCATGCACAACATCCCGGTATACACCGACCTGACACACGGGAACCGCAGGATGACGCTGGTACGGAAGGTGGAGGGGGACATTTGGGCTCTGGAGAAGGACGTGAAGGAGTACCTGAAGGAGCTGACGGGAAAAGAGCTGCCAACTCAAGTCAACGAGGTCACCATGACGCTGAAGGTGAAAGGGCACTTTGACAAAGAGCTGAAGGACTGGCTGATCAGCAAAGGCTTCTGACCAAGGAGGAGATGGAGCTGCTGGACTCACGTGGAGCAGGAGGCTGAAGACATCCAACTACAGACCTTAAGCCTGCCTGTATCCACACTGAAGGCCAGCTTTCAGCAACTACCACGTAAATGGACTCTGGCACCACAGAGCTCTAATCACATGGTGTTAAACTGTGTAAATACTTATCAGTGTAACATTAAAGATTTAAGTACAGCTGAATGTATGATGTGTTCGTTGCTGCAGGAAAAGTTGTACTAACTTCTACCGAAGGCCTGTGGACATTCAGCTGTGATTAGTGTCTTCCAATCTAAAAAACATACCACATAACAGATCCTTATATAAATGTAAGACGGGATAATTGCATTATCAAACAGTTTAATTACAATTGAAGCTTGAAAGATTTTTATTTAACAAAATATACAAAATAAACATTTATAGTTAACAGAGGAAGTTAGAAAACTATTCTAACTAGTATGTGGTAGGTTTCCGTTAATTATAAAAATCTGAACCAATATAGTGATATAGTTTAGAATAGATGGGGTGTGATGTTCCAAGAATATTATTTTAATTATACCAAAAGGATGTCCCTTTGGAAATAGTGGCAGCAATGGGAGCTGAAATAAGATAAAGTGAGGGAGTTCTCGCCACCACGGTTCAGTCTCCCACTGTTGATTTTGGAGGTTCTGTACTGTGGTGTGAGGGATGCAGTCAGGAGTGAAGCTGCCAGAGAAAGTCTTCAATTCGCTTTGTGAGGTCCTGCAGTTGATCAGCTGAGGGTGGGACAACAGAGACAACTCAGTAACACATCAGCTACATGCAGGACATATTTTAGTGAGACCGCTGACATACGGAGCGTGTGCTTTTCTCCTCGGCTCCAGTAGCGAGGTTGTGTTTGTAGCTGCTTCACCTCCCCGTTCATACATTCAGAAGCTTCTGACACTTCTTTAAGCATTTCCAGCTCCTGGCAAACAGGGAACAAGCAGCAGGCGCAGGCTGTTAGTACGGCTAAATACGGAGACTGCAGTTATGAATCCTTGATTCCTTTTTGTAAGCAGAAGATGAGACAAAGTTTCTAGAAAACCTTGTTGGAACAAACATAGCATATGAACGCATTTCATATTTTATGACCCAGGGCCTGTTCCAGAAAGCAGGTTCAACTAACTGAGTCTGAAAAGAAACTCTGGGTTAACTTGAGTTGTCGTTCCCAGATCAGCTGCTTTCTTTATTCAGAGTAAGGAACCACAGTAACAAGCAATCATCAATGCAGCTGATGCTGCTGGAGTCACCATGCCAACCTCTGAAACAGGGTGCCAGGTATTTCCCCACGTTAGAGCAAGAGGTTCTCACAGCGGCGTACCAGAATTATGAAGAGGAATTCTGGGTAAAAAAAAGTCAACACTGCTGCTGGTGAGGAGAGATGCATCCTGGAAGAAACTGCTGCCTGAGTCAGTGTGGAAGTCAGAATCCAGCAGTCCACCGACTGAATACTTAACCTGATTAAAACAGGAGTGTGTAGGTTAAAACGGGGGATAGAACAAATCTGGGTTTAAGGTTAAATCCCACCGGGGACGAACCATGTCTGACAGCTGCTTCAGGGGTTAAGAAAATCTTTTTCATAGGAGGGCCAAAATCCTGCAGGTTTACAATCTTTCCCTGCTCCAACACACCTGATTCAAACTGAGTCATTGTGCAGAACTTCATAGGCTGTTGGAGTGTATTGAAGCAGAAATACAGTGAAAACCAGCAGGACAGCGGCCCTCCTTGGACCGAACCGAATAGCCCTGCTTTAGAACAACCCTGCTGGAGTTAGTTACCATGGTAACAGACCGTGTAAGACTTACCTCTCTCTGGAACGGAAAACCCACATTTTCCCTCAACTCAGGGTTAACCCGCTTTCTGGAACGGACCCCTGGTGATCTCATGGTTTCTTTTATTATTTTTGTATTCAGAACATGTTCCTGAGATCCCAAATGGTCCCTCAGACGCACGTAGGGACACAGAAACGTCAGGGGTAAACAAAGGTACCTAAAACTGTCCAACTGTGATGAGCTCATGCAAGGAGGCGTGTCAATGTGAACAGGACCTGGTTGACAAGCAAGTTCGGTTTCACTTGCTTGTGAAAGGAACTTGGTAACTCTTCTTGGTTGCATTCTGACTCTCAGGTGTGAGTCGCTTTGGATAAAAGCGTCTGCCAGGCTGTAGAATAGAACATGAAGCATGATTCGTCTGAGCCATGTAATCTCATTAGATGTGTGTGTACTGTGTTTATGTAGCAGTTCTAGCAACTCTGAACTGAGGTAAAAGAATTCTGACAGTATGCCACCGATGTGGAATTAACACAGCTTTCCACCTCGGACAAGGCCCCTTGCTTTCCTACCGTGTTGCAGGCCAGCAGCAGCTTGTGGACTCTCTGGAAGACATCGATCTCTGTGCTGAAGCGGGGGGGGTCTCTGGTGCAGTATGCTCTTAAGTCCGTCTCGTAAACGTGGCAGAAAGTAGTCATCAGCTGCTGGAGGTCGCATGCTACCAAACGCAGTGAACTTGGAGAGAAGACGGGCGGACTTTTCCCCTCATCGACCAGGAAGTCACACTGAGAACGGGACAGATAAACATGTGACCACAGAGGCGTTCACACACCTTCAAACAGATGTCTGAGGTTTGTGCTTCAGCATTAATATTTTTAATCATACAAATCCGCCCTGATTCAGCTGTTCAACACTTAGCATTACAACCTCTAAACAAGACTAAACGTCTGTTTCATCGCTGCTTTGCTACATGATGATTAAAACGTCATGAATGAACAAGAAAGTTGTCAAATAAAAGGTGTGTGTGTGTTTCAATGAAGGAAACTAAAATTAGAGACTTATTTAAACAATCTTTGTAGTGATTCAAGCACAAATTCTGAAATTTCGAGGCACTCTTGCATTTAGCATGAATCAGTGAAGTGAAAGTTTCCTGTTCTAAACTTTTCAGAGCAACAGACACTCGGCTGATGTGGAGGGGGGGCTGAACATGAGGACCCTGGGATGAAGCTTCAGAAAAAGAGCTCTGATGGAAGGAAAAACAAGCGCAGTGCAGGCGAGTCTGAACTTATCCGAGAGGAAGTGTGAGCAAGAGGTGCACAGACCCAAAAGTCTTAGTGAGACCGTTTCACAATAAATAAATCACCGTGTGGAAAAAAAAACATCATTCTGGCCGTATATAGCATTTATTCTACTATATCACACACATGCATACCACACCTTTGACTTTAGCTGCTCCAGCTCTGACTGAGTCGACTGTAGAAGAGCAGCAACATCTGAAACTGCTTCTCTCGGCTTAGACGATGACTTGGTGCTTTTCTGTAAAGCCCTGTGAGTGAAAGGACAAACAGTAATAGAGGCTGAAGAGAAAACAGCTGTTAAATTAAGACCTTTTTTAAACATAAAATGCAAAGCACTGCTGGCTGCATGATTCTGTTTAAGTGATACTTTCCCGTGTCTTCACTCAGATGTACTGCACTCGTCTCAGTGACAGTATGTACAGCATCTGCTTTCTACCTTAATGTCATGTTTTGCTTTAACGTATACGGACGTGCTGAAGGATTCTCTGCTTTTACAGCATCAACATGTGAACCGTGATCTTCTTTGTACAAATAGAAAATGGACTGCACTTCAACACTGCATGCCACATTTACCCAATCACACACACACACACACTCATACAGCATCTCTAAGCATGTATTAAGTGTTTCTATACTCATACACGTCCAGTTGGTAAACTCTCCCCCCTCCTGAACTACGGCTTTGCTACAGTTTTTGTATAAAAATGACCAAGATGCTCATTCAAACATAATATTCAACTGTCAGATTCATGGAAAAAGGGCATGTCTAAAACAGCTTTAAATCCATCAAACACCTACGAATCCGCCTCTAACAGGCAGCATGACAGAGGGAAGATAAGCTGCATACAGCAGGATAACCAGCCAGCAAACGTACTTGATGTTCACAGGCCATGGATCAAGAGTGGGTTTGAGCATTTGAGTGAGGTGAGGCAGACTCTCAGCTGCAAAGAGCTCATTCAGAAGCGCCTCCCCATCGGGGAATCCTGCAGACTTCTTGAAGTGTGGGACAAGAGTTAAAAGCTGCTCCAGGAACCGAAGTTGCCGACGAGGACTTGCATTACCCTTGATTTAAAAAACAAATACACTTTTAAGCACTTGTTCTTAACTGTGACAGCGGACATCTGTAAAAGTTTATGAGAATAGTAACAAACTTCTCACCCTGATCAGTTCCAGGTCATCTCCTTTGCACAGCATCAGCTCCTGCCCAAACGCAGCTATTTCTAGACCACAGTAGTAGAAGTGTTATTTTACTCTGAATTAAAGAAACATACATTTAAACAGTGAAGCTACGTTACTGTCTGAAGAACAAAATTACCTTTAGTTAAAAGATCTGGATCTTTGGACCTCATCACCGCAGCTTTGGGATTGGCAAAGTTTGGGTTGATGCTGTGACACATGGAGACAGGCCTGTTAGGTGTTGTTACTCATCTTTTTAGACAGATGATGGGAGATGCTAGTTATTATACCTGCTGCAGATCCATGCAAGTATGTTGATGCGGAGTTCCGAGGGACTGCAAAGCAGAGGCAAAATGTCTGCTTCCGGCAGGTACAGACCTTGCACCAAGGGACACGATGCAACCTCAAACACAAAAGAAAAACGTTCCGTTTTAATAGTGTCCCTGGCTTTCACTGATAAAATGCTCCCACTCAAAGTAAAAAATAAGAAAATACAATACTTATTAATGATAATAAAAATAATATTAATAATAATAATGGATGATGATAATAATATTGTTTGTGACTTGCATCTTGGCATTCATACGTGCCGAATTTTTCGATCATTCTTAGACGTTGAAATCAGAAAAAACAACTCATTCTTGCATTTTCATAAATATCAAAGTATTTTTTTAACAAGGCAAGCTAGTTTAAATGACCCCACATGATTGTCTAAACATCGCAATTAATGTGCCTTCATAAAGAACAAGATATCTCCTGATTTCAAATTTCACATGTCTCCAGGAGAGACATTAACTACTGCTAACTGTGGTCAGTGGAAACTTTGAAATGTGACCATTTATAATGTGTTTCGACGCCGATAAACAGAGAAGCTAAATTAGCTATGTAAAGAAAGATGTCAGAGCAACAATCTAAATGCCTGGACCCAGCGAGCAAAACTTTGCGTAAGAACAAAACCCCCGAAACCCGCTGTTTTCCAAAACTACTTCTACACCTCTTTAAGTAGTTTACCTGCAGCGAGCCATAAACATGGTGAGCGAGCTGCTCGTCTGTCAAGGAACCCGCCATTTGCAAACATATTCTTCTTCTAGGTTTTTGTATTATCAAGCTGCATGAGCGCATGCGCGCCGCCTTCAGGCGTCTTCCGTAGAACATTTTTGTATTTCTTCACTATATTCCATTTACGTTTGCATATGTTTGTATACATTGCTGCACATATGTCCCATTTTTCTAATAATATATGAAAGAAATTATGGGTTGCTCGAGTTGCACATGACTGTATTTTAAATATATATTGCTGTAGTAAAGTTTGAAATAAAAACCTATTTTCGCCAGGCCAGCAGGTGGCGCGATTACAATGATAAACTCGTTCGAAGTACATATGTAATTTCCGGGATGAGAAACGAACGTTAGCCATAAAATCTAGTATTTTGCTGAATTTAACGACAGAGCGTTGCAGAATTTATCTGTTTTGTTTTACATCTAGGAGCTTATCCATCTGAGGACACAGTTTGTTGGGCTAAAATAGCTTTTTGTACGTCTGCCTTTCACCCGCAATTAAAATGAAGAAAAGGAACTCCGAGAAAAAACGCCATGTGGTTGCATGGGTCAACAAAGCTGAGTGGGACCAGGTTCTGGAGTATCTTTACTCCAAGGATGTCTCTCTACAGAAGTATGCCGTGCACAGGATATCAGCCTGGAGAGGCAGGTATGCCAACAGCACGCCCGTGGCCGTGGACTGCACCGCTGACCTGGTGAGGTGCCAGGTCCTGGACCGGGCTGGACAGCTGAACGGAGATGATCTGGTCCTGCTGTATGGTGCGGCCCTGGTGAGGTTTGTGAATTTGATCACGGAGAAGCAGCAGGGTAAAACAGCCCGCCCACTGCGGCGGCTGGCCGGGAATCTGAACATCCCAGAGTGGGTCGTAGATCTGCGGCACGATTTCACACATCGGAAGCTCCCCACTTTGAAATGGTGCAGGAAGGGATGTAAGGTGGTTCTGGAGTGGCTCCAGCAGGAATACTGGTCCAGGCAGCTTGGAGGAGGCACTGATGAGGATTGGGAATCACAGTCTGATGGAGAAGATGAAGAGATTGACCTGAAGCACAAGGAAGATGAGCTCATTGCCAAACAGAAGGAGATGGAAGCCTACAAGACAGCTCGGGAACTCCTGATATCTTATGAAAAAGAACAGTACCAGTCTTTTGATGCACTTCAAGAAGACAAAGAGAAAAGCTTGTGGCAGGCTCCCTTTGCAGACATGAGTTGGTTGCTGGGGGAGATCAAGCAGTTTGCTTTGGAGTCGAGTGATTTGCTGATTGATGTGCTGTTGGAAGATGGATTTCTGGTTCCTACAGTGGAGCAGCTGGAAACGTTGGGCTGTGACTCCTCTGAGAACCCCTGTCTCACAGAACCCAGACTCCCTCAAGCGTTCTTGCGTTTTTGGCTGCCTCTGCTGAAGATGCTCAACTCACCATCTTTTATTCACCAACTTCTGGAGAAGCTCTTTGTGGAGCTGAAGCTGCTCACCAAAGAGCAGAATAATCACAGGGCTTTCTACATTTCTGCTTGGACCTCAGAGATCATCCTCTGTAACAGCAACAAATTTGAGTACCGTTTTGAAACAAAGGTGCAAAAGAAGGCCAGACTGAAGGAAAGGATTTTTGTAAACCGTATCCAGCTGAGGTGGCAGCAGCTGCTCTCAGCATGCCTGGATGCTCCCTGTATCAGCACGCCTCACTTGCTCCGGTTAATCCTGGATGACATGGAGCATCCCCTCCCATTGGAAACACGGCAGAAGCTGCACCAGCTCTGCTCCATCTACACACAAACCACACACACCGAGTGTAGCACTTCTCAGGTGCAGAAACAACAGCCCATATACACTCTGGAGAGTTTGCACGAGAAGGGGCAGCTCAGCCATATGTGGCGTAATGGGGCTGACTCGGAGTCCTCCCTCGAGTACAAGTGGGCAGATGTTCTGGCTGAAAAGGCAAAGATGCTCAGAGGTTCTCCCTGGCAGATGTGCACTGATAAAATCTTGTGGAAGAACTTTCCGCTTGGAAAAGTTCCTGGACAGTCAGATGACCCCTCGTACCTCATGATAGAAAACTACTCCACAATGACTGTTTTTGATCAGCCAGTGGAGCTGGAGAGCAACACCACACGCAGCATCCCTGGAGTCTCTTCACCTACACGAACACCTGAAGGCCTTCTCTGGAACCAAAATGATGTTAGCAGGCTGAAAACTGGGCTGAAACTTTTTTGAATCACGTTCTGACTAAAGCAGATGTTCTGTAAAGTATTTGTTTTTTCATGGTAGTATATTTTGTTGTAACAAACACAGTTTTGAAAATATATACCTTTTCTTTCCTAAGACAAGGTTTTAGTCTCATTCTAGCTGTAAATGTGCCTGGCAAAGAGCCAGAACCTGAGAACGTATTCTGTTTACCATCAGAAACAGACAGCGGAGCCTCATATTTATGAAGATGGAATCAGCAAATGTTCATAATTTAGCTTGAAAGTCATTTACACAATAAGCTGACTGTGTTAAGGACTAATCAGCTGATTGTTGCACCTCAACTAATCAGTTATTGGGATTTATCAGTTAAATGGTCCAAGACTCCTGCGTGTAGATTCACTGCTTTTCTCTGTGTAGTGTTTTTGTGTTTTTTGTTTTTTTTTAACTAAAATTTTAAGAAATTATGGAAAATACTCATAATTTCCCAATTCTTAGGGTGATGTATCCAAACAAGCCGATCACAATTTCTTGACAAGCCTCTTGACATTTTACTGACCATCTGTTGGTTCTGGAGAAAATATATCAGATTGGCAATGAAAGCAGTTCGAGTGCAGCCTTTATGAAAATCACTTGTTAAAAGGCTTAATGTCTATTTTCCATAGGTGCACAGAGAAAAAGTGGAATTAATGCAGGCAGTTAAACACTTTCTGCACACAACTGAATATGCTGTGAAATCTGCAAATGACAATATTTATGTGATGGTCATTTAAAGAGGGTCATCTGAGGGTTTTATTTGACAACTATTAGTTTTCAAGTTAATTTCAGCCGAAAACCCCAGATGAGGGTAATGTGTGTAACAGGCTGCCCTTTTGTGTGCTTATGAAGAATAAAGCTTTTTCTCTACTTCGGAATGCATTTTCTTTTTGTATTATTCAGATATACAACTTGTGGAGTTGAATTTCTTTATATGTGTGAGGGAAAGAGAAGGAAGGGAGGAACATGTAAGGACACTTAGCTGATACTTTTTTCCAAAGACTTGCCAGAGAGGAATACATTCAGAGTAATGTGGGGTTCAGTATTGTGACGTTGAACATGCAAACATCAGTAGTTCTTGATTATACCAATAACCTTTCAGGTAGTGGATAACTGTCCAGTTATTTTAAATAATTGGGTCATGTTAAAATATAGCTCTTATCAGCTGAGCTAAAGTCAGACATATTTTATTTTTAAAAAGTATAAGATGTAAATGTTAAGAAAATTTTTTTCCAAACTAGACTTATTGTTCATACTCATACTGTCAGCAATTTACAGATCTAAGAATGTGTATCTAAAACGGAAGTTAATGAGGTGTTACAGCCTGCTGGGGACGAGACAAAACTATATTTCCATGTTATTTTATTTAATTATTTAAACAAACGTTATTTAAGATCCAGACATGACTTCACAACACTGAGTATTTCCACCCTGTAGGTGGCGGCGTTTACTTTTAAACGTTTTCTCTCATATCTAAACGACGAAGAAGAAGACTTCTCCCGTCCTACTCTTCAGTCGTCGACGTCCGCCCGCTCTTTTGTTTAGTTGGTTTAAAAGTGCAAGTGGTTTGGAAGGTATTTGTTAACTAACGTAGTTTTATAGGCGGAGGGAGTCGCAGTTTGTTGTGTTTGCTTTTGCAAACAGCACGGTAAGTTGTAGGTAGAAGAAGTGGTGTCTAAAGATGGTGCGTCATTCCGTAGCTAACTTGGCTAAAGTTAGCCAGTTAGCTAAAGCCAAGTTTAGCTACAGCTAACAAAAAGTGAGCGGGCAGCTGCTGACCTTACAAAACAGTCGTTTGCTGGCTAAATTTACTGGACACTTACACAATGGGCTAATATTGGCGCTTTTTTTCAGTACACCTAAAAGGTTTATGTAATTTGAGCCATGTTGATTCTGTTTGGATTAGCTAAGAGCTACAGGAACTGTTTAGCTAACACCAAGAAGGTCTTTCTAGATGAAACACCAAATATACGGATAAAATAAACAATTTAAAATGATATAATAGTTGTCGCAGCAACGTGTTGCGTGTTTAAGATAAGAACTGCTTACATGCATCAAACAGTGAATTAGATAATAAAGAAGCGCTAATGCTAACGGACTACTGCTGCTTTAGCTGTTAGCAGGTTACGTTTGCTAAACGTTCACGGATCGCGTCAGTTCTAATTCTGTAAAGGGAGGTGGTGCACGCCAACAGCTTGACGTGTATCAGGTCCATGTTGTGCAAGGGTTAGGATCGATACTATTAATAGTACATCTAGTAATGTTTCACAAGAACACCAGTTAAAAAATCTATATGCTTGAGCCAAGACAGCATCATTTCTGGTTAAATACCAGAAATTTATGGTCTAAACTTTTTCACCTTTTTTATTTGGCAAAACATGTGGTTATAATACAGATGTGAGAAAAACCTTTTTGACTAATTCTGTTATGGTTTAAACTTAGAGACTGAACATTTGTTACTATTGTAAATGTATTTAAAAGATAAATTTTAAGAATAATAAAAAAAATCCATTTTTGTCATCAGATAAGTTAAAGGTAGCTTCCAAGTTATTATGGAACAGGTCTTTTATTGATTAGAAAGTATAAAATGCTTTTTTTTTCCTTTTTTTAAGTCTTGTTAGATGGAGATATATCAGTGTTGAGGGTTTAGAAAAACCTGGTATATTTACTGTTAAATGATGTTTCTGTTTTATAATAACCTTATGGAATCGTACTGACTGTGCCAGGTTTTGGTCAAATCCTTAATATAGATGTGAAAACTTAAACTGTCTAATGCACAATATTTAAATAATAAAATGGTGACCTTGATTTAGTCAGAAATGAGAAGTGCAGGACAGAGAACACAAAATTGAGATTTTAAACCACAGGAAGTCTTCCAGTATGTTTATGAACAAGCTAATCTCTGTATATTTTGATAATCCAAGGAGACCCCCCCCCCCCCACACACACACACACACTTTTTTTTTAACAGTGTGTGTGTGTGTCTGTCTTGTGGTTAACAAGCTTTATATTGTTGACTTAATATAGATTCTGTAATAAATATTGATAAATTATAAGGTGAAGTAGTGCAGCATTGTAATGATAGTCTTTTGTGTCTGCAGAAAAACAGAACTTCAAGATCTTCTGGCCAGCCTCTTTGTGGTCCCACAGTCACACCACAATGATCACCAGAAGAAGAGGCCGCACTTTGAGCAACGCAGAGATGCAGCCATTGGAGGTTGAAGTGGTAGACGTTGTGGAAACTGTGGAAGATCTCTCAGCACCATCTGAGTTCCCTGCCGATGATACAGATTCTGCTGGAATTGAGTTTGATGACCTGCTTGATGATTTGAAATGGACACTTGAAACAGACAATTCATCCCCTCTCTTTGACATGGACATGGCTGATCTTGGTGTCTACAAAAGCCACAACTCTGGCGTTGGAGTTTCAGCTTCTTCATCTCCAGAGAGAATGTCATCTAACTCAAGGATGAAGAACGGACAAAACCAATCGAACCATGTCAATAAAAATGCCATCGCTGCCAGACTGAATCGTCTGAAGAAGAAAGAATATGTTAACAGCCTGGAGAAGAGCGTTGATGTCCTGTCTACAGAAAATACTGCGCTCAAACAGGAGAATTCTCAGCTGACTAAGAGGGTAGAAGAATTGGAAGATGAGACCAGGTACCTGAAGGCTGTGTTGGCCAATGAGAGCATGTTAGCCCAGCTCTTATCCAGGCTGAGTGGTGTGAATGGGATGAAATTATCTTCCTCGCTTTTCCAGGGGCCCAGCTCAAACGAACATGACTATGCGCTGCCCAGGAAGCGGGTGAAAGTGGAAGAGAAAGAGACCTCTGGTGGCGTATGCCTGCATGTAGACAGGAACCATGTCTCAGTGGAGTTCTGCACTAAATGTGCAGCAAGTGCAAGCACATCGCTCAAAATGTAGGGTCAAGTACTTCTCTCTGTTTTCTGATATTGACACTGAACCGAGGTGGATGAACATTGAATTAGTTAAAATTGCATAAGAACTGCAGAATATGCATGTTTTTGTGATGATGGAGTACGTACACGTTACTGCTAAACCTTGTTGACAGTTTCTTCTAGGTAATGGTTGCTCCACCATGAGCGGGATGAGTGGCTATCTGAACACCTTTACCTGCTTGACTCCATGGTAAGGATCAGCTGAAAAAAGACTTGTTTTACAGGCCTCAGCGTTCAGCCGCAACCTTAGTACTTCCTGTATCCATGTAGTGGATTTTGAGCACTTAGCTCATTTATTTAGTTTATGGCTTGTTGTGATAGGACATGTTTTGATTATGGTTAATATGTGACAGAGTTTAAACTGTTGTGAATTAAAAATGTTGAGATGAAGGTGAGGGTCCACAAAGAGTAATCTTTAATCACCTGTCAAATTGAAAACAAAACGTGGGTGAGGGGAGATGTACATATTATTTCTTTTATTTGTAAGAATGAATCTCTTTGTGAACCTTCACCTCTGTACAAAAGAATGCTTTCATTTAGCGCCACCTATTTTTCTTTATGCTAAAGTGGATTCTGCTGATGGAAGGTGAAGAGGCTGGACAAGCTGCTGCCAACGTGGCCTGGTATATTTTTTAAAGGTAGTATTGGTAATAAATGGTATATGTGATTTTTATTTTTTCCATCACTCTGCAACATCTGTAGCTGTTGATCCTGTTATGGCTCAAGCAGCATCTTCTGGGCTGACTGCACCTGCTCCATTACTCAGAGCAATACTACCAGAGGCTGTAAAGTCCCATTATGTTTTGTGTATATTTGAATGTACATTAACTACACACACACACTGCTGTGACAAAGAAGTTTCAAGTCTTGATCATATGTAATAAATTGTAAATGTTTAATTTTGAATATATACTGTTTGAAGTAAATGGCCTTTCAGAAATGTTGGACAAATAAATCACATTTTCATTACGTTTAAGTAACAAATATCTGCTGCGTCTTGTTCTGTACTGTTGATATTAATGCATCTCTTTTTCTCTTCCTAAACAGCAAGCTCTCTGCCGATAAAGATCTAACTTTTCCTGAACATTTGGGTCAAGTCTGGTAAAGGTTGTAAGAGCAAATGAGCAAGACCTCATTTGACGGAAATACAAAGAAAATAGTTCACCCTGCCCATGTGTTTAGCCCATTTACTTCACATGGTAGATGTTTACATTAATGCAGTGATTCCCAAACTGGGGGATGGGCCCTCCAGGGGCACAGCAAGGCTAAATAAAACTTATAGTTTTTGCAATGCTAGCAAAACTTGGAAACTTGTAAAAGTAGCCATGGACTTACGATGATGAATCAAGAACACAGAGACCACATGTTGTATGTCTCAAAATATCAGCATCTGATGGCATGAAGCCAAACTAGTTATGTCTCGGACGTCTGAAAGAAAAGTCTGTTGATTACTTTATTGTTGAATGTTGATGAAAAAAGGGCCATGTGGAAAAAGTTTGGGAACCATTGCATTAATGTAAGATCATATTCAAGATTTAAGCCCCTTCAGCCATCCAGGCCAATGTTTCCACTACCTCACATCAGGGGACCAGTCCTCTGCTTTAGTTCTCCTGGCTAGCCAAGTGAATTTGAACCAGCTTTTATTATTATTATTCTAGGCTAAGTTTACAAGGTGATTATCATTTTATTTTCAGTGTCTCCTTTTATACTAGAAACAACAAAAAACATCAATATCAATAATCATCTGGCTTTTTGTCTGAGAGAGAGTACAGTCTGCATCCTGTCGTGCATCAAAAGACTCCTGTTGTCGCATTTATTATCTCTAGCTTTGATCAGCTGTGATCAAAACATATCGGCAGTTTTCAGGGGTTGTTCTCAGGTCAACAAGTGGACATGGCTCAGTTTTTATTAACACGTTTACCAAGACAAAAACAAAACAAATGCTTTGAAATTGAAAGGTGTTCCAACCTGTGGAAAAAAACTGGATCCATTTCACAGGGCTGTACCATGGCTGGCACCTGATGTTCATAATCCAGCCACATGAGGCAGTAAAATTAGGTGTCACCACTTATTTAATAAATCACTTTGATTCAGCCTGATTCAAGTAGATTTAGATTAAATCCGATTTCATTCAGTATCAATTCAGATACATATGTTTATGAAATGGCAGTTTTTTCTTGAATTTTAAAGACTTTCTCATAACTTCATAAAACACTGAGCTCATCTACATGACCATCAAAATCATATCTGGGACTACTTTTCTTCTGAAATTCATTATTTATACCGCTTTGTCCATGCTTCCGAAATACTAAATTGGAGGAAGTGTCTATTTACCAGTCCATTATCAGATTTATTTCTGGATACATAGGAGCATGATGACCTCACTTCCTGTAATTTTTAAAACATATTGAACATGGCGCAGCCTGCGGTCTTAGCAGTAGTGGCTAATGTGGTAGCCAGCACTGTTAGCATTAGCTGCTGATTTGGGAGCCAGTGGTCTCAGCGTTAGTTCCTGCTGTGGGAGTCAGTGGTCTCAACGTTAGTTCCTGCTGTGGGAGTCAGTGGTCTCAATGTTAGTTCCTGCTGTGGGAGTCAGTGGTCTTAATGTTAGATCCTGCTGTGGGAGCCAGTGGTCTCAACGTTAGTTCCTGCTGTGGGAGTCAGTGGTCTTAACGTTAGTTCCTGCTGTGGGAGTCAGTGGTCTTAATGTTAGTTCCTGCTGTGGGAGCCAGTGGTCTCAACGTTAGTTCCTGCTGTGGGAGTCAGTGGTCTTAACGTTAGTTCCTGCTGT
>JBAFTC010012937.1:0-15493 GCA_037177435.1 Melanotaenia nigrans | reverse complement strand
TTGGACTTCCTGTTGTCTTTCTATCATCTCCAACCAGTCTGTCCATTCTCCTCTGACCTCTGACATCAACAAGACATCCTGGTCCAGACAACTGCTGCTCTGGATATTTTCTCTTCTTCAGACCATCTCTGGAAACTCTAGAGATGGTTGTGGGTGAAAATCTCAGTAAATACTCAGACCACCAACCATGTCACGTTCTAAGTCTCATAAATCCCCCTTTTTTCTCCTTCCGATGCTCAGTTTGAACTTCAGCAAGTCGTCTTCACCATGTCTACATGACTACATGTGTTGAATCGCTGCATGTGATTGGCTGATTACGTATTTGTGTTAACAGGCAGCTGCCAATAATAAAATAGCCACTGAGTCTATTTGTCCACTTTAAAACAGGGACTAGTCTCAGCATAAAACCTTCTCTTATTTGTGCAGCAACGAACAGAATTTAGGATTAAAAATATCACCTGTGTTGAACAGTGTCGACCTGCACCTGAATCTACATGTTGTCAGTGAAACGGGATTTTTCAGCTGATGTCATTTTGTTTGTCTCCATGTCTGTCTGTATAGATTTATAACGTACATGCAGTGAATTAATTAAAAAATTCATGTGAATCTAAACAAACACAGAAGCTGGGAATCCTTTTTTGTCTCTGGTGTGCACTGCAGTTGTGCTGTCAGGATGTGGTTAGCACGCCCAGGCATGAAGGATGGGAGGTTGAGAGTCAACAAAGCAGCATGGCACATGTGTGGTCACATGATGTGACACACTTAACACCCCCAATAATATCACTGGGGCTCATTTATCTGTCTGATGTCTCCAACTCTATACTTTGCATTAAAGTCTGTCATCGTAAATTCATTAATTGTGTCTTGCATTTGTCAGCAGTTAACAATACTGTTCCATCTTTAGATTGGTAACCCACTGGAGTGAAAACTGCTGTCAAAGATATGCTGGCATTAGCATTAAAGAGGCTAAAGATTAGCTCTTTTAACCTGGTAACCCACTGGAGTAGACGCTCCCTCTGCTCTCAATTAGAAAGGAGATGCCGGCATTAGCATTGCAGAGGCTAACAACTAGCTTCTTTAGCCTGGTTGTGACGGGGCCAAAGAGGGTGCGTGATTTATTCTAATTAAGATATGGTTTATTTATTTTCTTTAACTGCATGTTTTAATTTATTTATTGTTTTACTGGTTTGAGACCTTGGTTTTTATGGTTTTACTGTCACCCTCTGGAAGCCAATCAGCCCTTTTAACTAGCCCAACGAGAGACAGATGTGGGCAGACAGACAGACATACAGACAGACAGACAGACAGAGAGACAGACAGAAAGAGAGAGAGAGAGAGAGAGACAGACAGGCAGAGAGAGACACAGAGACAGAGACAGACAGATAGACAGAAAGAAAGAGAGAGAGAGAGAGAGACAGACAGACAGACAGACATACAGACAGACAGAAAGAGAGAGAAAGACAGACAGACAGAGAGAGACACAGAGACAGAGACAGACAGCCAGACAGAAAGAAAGAGAGAGAGAGAGAGAGAGACAGACAGACAGAAAGAGAGAGAGAGAGAGAGAGAGAGAGTAAATCCTCACTATGGGGACATGGAGCCACCTGGAATAGTTACTATAGAAACACAAGGTAAATTAAATTATGACCAATATTTCAGAATAATTCCCACCAACAGAGTATATCTTGGTGGGGTGTGTAAGTTTTAATTGTTCTTATCCAAATCTTACCTTAAAACTGCTGCCAGTGATTATTTTCTCGATAGAAATTTCTGTCTGAATTCTAAATAAAATAAGAAAATTATAATAAACCAGTCTTTTGAATGGCTCATCAAGATCTGGCTCCATTCAAAAAGCTGTAAGACCTTTATCTTTCTCTCATAGTTGTGCTATAAGTTATAAATTGTTCCTGCTCTACATTTGTACTTTAAATGTGCTAAATAAAAGAATAAATAAAAAGTTTTTCATAGAACAGGTTACTGGCTAGACCACCAAACACGCACCCTCAGTCAAAGTGGACTCATATACAAGTCTCATCCAATCATTTTAATGCTCTAAAGTTTAAATAAATGCTTAATAAGCTAAAGTCTATGAAGGTTAGTGGGGCTGAGGGAATACACAGCATAGTAAAACAAACAGGTTAAGACTTGGTTCAGCTGACTCTGATGCTGCAAAGAAAGTTTGACTTTCAGATGGTGGGCTGCACCTGTGGTGGAGCTGGCATCAGCCATGATGGCGGAGTCTGGGCCGAGTGTGCAGCTCGGCCTCAACGTTGGGTCTTGGTCCTCCATGTTGGAGGTTAAACACCTGAAGGCTGGTAAGGAGGCGGTAGAAGGACTGAACAAAGCACTCTTCCTACCTCCCTGTAAGAAACCAGAACAGAACAGAGATCAGCTGCTATCTGAGCGGTTTACAGCAGACTGAGTGGATTTCTCAGGAGATCCACCTGAAACGTTTGGCTCTGAATTACTGACAGAGAAGACACTGTTTTATTGACTTCTGTTGTGAAAACGTCACGGATGTGGTTGGTTTTTTGTGACATTTAATACTCAACCATCTAATTTTCTAATCTAATGCAAAAAACATTATTTTTAATCCACTGAGAAATATTGTAAAAGCAGAATATAAAAAATAGTAAAGGAATAGTTTGATTTATTTACCCAAAATAAAATAAACAAAATCGTTTTTTGATGTGTGAGATTTCTCTTGGTGTTTGTTGGCTTTGAATAGCTTAAGGGTAAATTTTAAATAAAATATTCCTCTTTTAATGTGGGATAAACCCTGTTTCTGAAACTGAACTCTTCATTACTGTTCAAGGAACTTCAGCCAAGAAATATTTTTTCCAACGTAAGTTGAGGAATAGTGTATTTAGAAGTAGACGGAAATCATTTGTACACTGAACAAAACTGGAGGTGTAGTTCATACTCACATCTGCAGATGGCGCCCTTCGTATGGTTAAACTCCTGGAAGACAGAGCACCAACAAGACTCAGATTCAACATTCAGTCCAGGTTTGAACCATGACAACAAAGGCTGACGATGCTGAAGATGCTGCAGTTGCTTGGGATGCTGGGGATGCTAAGGAGGCTGATGAAGCTGACGCTGTTGGGGATACTAAGGAGGTTGGGGATGCTGACGTTGCTGGGGACACTAAGGAGGCTGAGGAAGCTGAGGTAGCTGGGGATACTAAGGAGGTTGGGGATGCTGAGGTTGCTGGGGATACTAAGGAGGCTGGGGATGCTGAGGTTGCTGGGGATACTAAGGAGGCTGATGAAGCTGAGGTTGCTGGGGATACTAAGAAGGTTGGGGATGCTGAGGTTGCTGGGGATACTAAGGAGGTTGGGGATGCTGAGGTTTCTGGGGATACTAAGGTGGCTGATGAGGGTGAAGTTTTGGGGGATACTAAGATGGATGGGGATACTAAGAAGGATGAGGTTACTGGGAATACTAAGGTGGCTGAGGATGCTGGGGATACTAAGGAGGCTTGGGATGCTGAGGTTGCTGGGGATAATAAGGATGCTGGGGATGCGGAGGTTGCTGGGGATACCAAGGAGGCTGAGAATGCTGAGGTTGCTGGACATACTAAGGAGGCTGAGAATGCTGAGGTTGCTGGGCATACTAAGGAGGCTGATGAGGATGAGGTTGCTGAGGTCTGCATTAAAGCAGCACACAAATTAAACTCACGACATGAAGCAGACAAACGAGCCTGCAAAGCTGAAAACCAGTGGGTTTGTTCTGGATTCAGAACATGAGCATTAAGGATAGTATAAGAGGTGAAAGAAGACAAACCCACAGATTGATTCAACTACTGCTGTTAGCTGGACGTACACATCATCATCATAATACCAGGGTCAGATATCAGCTGAATTCATGTGGGGAGGGGGAACACTGAAGTTAGGAGAGGCTGGGTCGGGCGGAACATGGCCTACCTCATCTCCAGAGCTTGCTCCACACATTCCAACAGGCTCCTGCAACGGGAAGACCTGGGATGTTTATCCGACTACGGGCCTGAATGGCCCATCACAAACATGGAGGGAGGAGCCCGAAGGTCCCCCTCTGTCACGCCCCTTAAAGATAGTTGGTATTTTCTGCAAATCTTCTGCTTAGATGAGGACTTTTATCATTTCTCAACCATCACTGAGCTAGATTATGTCCTCTTTATTGGCATTTTTCAGAATGAATCCAGTTACCTTGGACAAATCAACACCATATCAGATACGTCTCATTTGTGACTTATTTTTATTGATTCTTGTTAACTTATTTAATATTTGATTGTATGTTATTTTATTCCAGTTTTTCTTTTTCTTTTTCTCTTTTAACTGTAATTACTTTGTTTTAATGTAATTATAAATTAATTAAGATATTAAAGGGTTTATGTTCCTTTAGCACTTATAAGCTGAAATTCTCCACAATCTGGTTAGAGCTGACGAAGGTTCTCAGATGAAGGTAAAACGTCTTTAAGAACAAAGAAACGGAAGTCCAGTTGACTCTGCACTCTACACCATCATGATGACGTGATAAATAGAAATAAATGTTAACCGAACCTGAATGAGTGAACTCAAGAGAAAAGAGGTTTCCATGTGGAGTTAACTGACGGTGCTCAGGAACACGAGGAATTTATCATCCGTTCCTTCTTACTATTGCACTTACAGCTGGTCTGCACTGGTTTGATGAATACAGGCGTTTATAGGACTTTCACATATTTTAAGTTATATTTATGGAAGGATGTTGAGAAAATATTCACAGAAGGTTAATGAATGAGAGACCTGGAATGATGATGGATGGTAATCAATTTTAATGTTTGATAAAAAAAAAATTAAACCTAGTAGAATGAAACTAATCATTCGCTGCTTTTCAGACTTTAACCCTTAAAAAATCCCCCAAATTTTTTTTTGCATTTTTTGTAATGTAAAATTAAACATAGAAGCTGGAGCTTTTAATCCCAGTCAGCATCAGACATGATGTTTCCAGCCACGGATGTCAGATTATGAGGCTAAAATGATGTAAAATGTACGTATCAATAGATATAGCAGCATAAAGGCCGACCAGAAGAAGAAAGCAGAATTTATTACTAACAGAACTTTGTAGAAACAACACACAGGTCAACGATAATTAGGGGTTTATGCTCATTGCTTTATGTTGAAATTTTGTTTTATATGTAAATATTATCAACTGTTGTATCTGTAAACAAGTTCACATCTTCATCATCATGTCCAGGTCTAAATAGAGGTCTCTTAGTAGTGATAGTGATCTTTTTATGATGAAATGTGATAAATAATGCTGTTATCATGGATCATTGTGGATTTACCAGATAGATAAAACTACATTTAGTGGCTGGATTGTAAACCTCCTGGACGGGATAGAAATGCCTAACATCCATAGGTCACCTAGAGGGTAGCTATCCATCACAGTTTACCCCACAGAGCTGGTACAGGAGATAGACCTCTTGGTCAGACTTAAGAGGAGCATCTCACAATGGCCAGCTATTACAAGACAGTGCAACACCTCGGCAGGAGCAAAGCTGTTTCCAGAAATTCTTCAGTGTGAAGTGTACACAAAAACTGGGAGGTGGGGTCTACTCAGATAGCTAACGGACAGCCTAATGAAATTCCACATGTATGCCTTGTGGCAGATTACAGCAGTGAAGTAAGCAGAAGGGAGCGCTATGAAGCAGGAGGCGTGGCTTAGAGAGGTAACATCGGACCAAGAAGTGATCCGTGCCTCAGCCGAGCAACATTTAATGAACAGCTGCAGTAACATGCTCTGGGACAGCTTAGGGTTCAGATAAGAAGTCAGAATTTATAAAAGCAAAAGCCACAATCACTGATGGAAGGCATGGTTAGTTTCAGACTGTTGCTCTGAGGTCACAGCTCTTTCCCTCCACTACTTCATCCCTTACTTTCCTGCTGTTTCACCAGAAATCCAACAAGGAAACCAAAAGCCCTGAAATTATCACAACTCGTCAGAGAACATGGAAAGGATGGTCCTTTCAAATGTGCTGAAGCGAGGATGGTTTACAGTGTGCAAGGTAGCCAAGTCAAGCCAACTTTATTTATAAAGCACTTCAGAACCAAAGGTCTGAACGCTGAGAATACATGAAACATTTCAGAGGTCAGCAAATAAATGTAAAAACATAATAAAACCAAAGTTAAAATAATGAAAACAAGATAAAAATATATAAAAACCAAAAATATGAAAGTAATAAATCAACTCTCAGGCTGGGTCAGAGGCCAAAGAGAAGAAATGGTTTTTAACCAGAGACGGTGAGGAGGTCTGCCTCTGCACAAGCTCGGCACATCCAGGAGCAGCTGGTCAGCTGACCTGAGCCACTGGGAGGGGGTGTGGACACCAGCGGCTGTCCTGGTGTACCTGCATCTCACCTGCTCATAGATGGGACAGGTGGGACAGGACCAGACTGTTCAGTGTCTAAACAATATTTAAAAGTGACCCTCAAGGAAGACCAGGCAGCTGGGGAAGCTAGAACAGGGATGTGTTCTGGCGTCTGTGTGGCTGGTAGAGGACTGTGCTGCAGCTGGAGACCAGATAAAGACGACTGGGAAAGACCAGTCGCAGTAATCCGGCCATGTGGTGATGAAAGCATGGATCACTAAAGGATGTTTGACCTCTGCTGCTTTTCACCTCTGACCTGCCTGAATCACAGTCAACAGTTTTACACCTGATCGGTTTAACAGATTGTTCCAGAAGGCCAGATCAACAGGCAGCGTTACCGCCGTCTTTTTATCGTTAAAATGCAGAAAGTTTACAGCCATAACATGATCTCTGGAGTCTGGGGCTAAAAGAAAGTCATTAAAACCTCAGACTCTGTTCCACCAGGAGACTTAAAACCAGACTAGAAAACCTCTACAATATTATTTACCTCGAGAAACTCTGTCAGCTGTGTGGAAACTACTTTCTCTGAACGTTTTTAAGTAAAAGGAAGTTTGGAAACTGGTATAAAACCAGACAGAACATTAAGATCAAGGTGAGGCATTTTATTAATGTCTGCACTACGGCCTGTTTCCAGCTTCTTGGGACCACACCTGAGGACAGTTTCTGGTAATAACAGCCAGAACATGTGGTCCCAGAGTGGGAATGACCTCTTTACATAAACCAGGTAGAAAGCTATGGATAGGGGAACCCGGGCTTCAGATGACCAACAGTCTCTGGGAGATCTGATGGAAAGCAGAAGAGACTGGGCTGGAGGTCTGAGCCCTGATGTTAGCCACTTCATCCACAAAGACATTCAGACGTTTTTCCACCAGCCTTAGATGAAGCTTCAGTCTGAGCACAAAGAACCACGTCTGCTGTGTTAAAAGTGGCTTACTGGAGCGTAACAGAATAGGACAGATATTTTCTTTTAGCATCTTCCATAGGAGCCTGGTAGCGATGCTAACCTTCAAAGTGACACCTGGAACTTGTCCTTCCATTTTCGCTTTACAAAGATAACGTCTAACAGCAGCAGTTTTTTTCATCCAACCAAGACTCATTGTTTCTGAACGGAGCCGCCACACTCAAGGCTGTCCGGTGGGAGGACTAAAGAACTGAGTTCATCTGGACCAAGACTTGGGAATTACAAAGTCTGGATGGAAATAAGATGAGAACTGTGCAGCAGGAAAGAATTCAAAATACTAGCTTGCCGTTAAAGTACGCAGGCTTTTGAAATGCTAGGAGGCAGAGCAACGGCATATTGTTATGCATGGACTCCCCGGAGACAGAAAACGATTAAGACCTTATTAAACAGACAGAGATAAGATGAATGAGCTTAATGCTGGAGGAAAACTGGTGGAACAGACTGAGGCACAGGAATCAGCACTGAGCTGAGGAAGAGGATAAGTCCATGTAGTGTATAGGTTAAGGTCCGACAGGGAGTGACTGTGGTGCTGAAGTATATAAGGGCTGGTGAGCCAATGGGAGACAGGTATGACTGATCAGGGATCCGGGGAGTGATTGGCTAAAGGGCAGGACTGGAACGAGTGTGGCAGGGTGAGATGATAAGGAACAGGTGTGGATGATCAGGGAATTGGATGTAGAGGCTGTGGTGCCTGGCTGGACCAAGTGAGGGTGTAACACATGTGGTCTGAAAACCAGATCCTCAGACTGGAAACAGACAAAACGATAAAACCAGGTCCAGGTGTGTCCCTTTTCTTGAGTCTGCCCAGCCACACACTGTCGTTAACAGAGTCAGTAAGAGAGAATCCTTCGTCAGCAGTCTGTAGGAACGGATGTGTACCCATCACAAGGACTTTCTACCATCTCCAACCAGCCTGGTCACATCCTGGTCCAGACAGCTACTGGGTGTTACACAAACCAGAGACCTTCATCATAATCCTGATGCTGATTTACCGCCATCTGATCAAGTAGCTGAACTATTATATTTTAAACTTTTAACTTACTCTGGCACAACTACACCTTAAATGAACTTTTTGCCAGTTTTTTTTTTAATCTAAATTAAAATTTGACCTTAATGAATTTCTCATTTTTATGCAAAAGATCTTAAAACTTTTAGAAAAAAGACCAGGAGCCAGATTGGCAAAGACCAAGTAACCCGGTTCTCCAAAAGAAAAAATACTGAATAAGATCTTGGCGTCACTGATCCCTTTTCCAAATTTCAAGTTTTATCCCTCCTTGTGAACCAGGCCTGTTTTTATTTTCCATTCAGAGTAGAAGATGATGGCCCACGAAGGCATGGTGGGAGCGTGGCCTCAGCAGCAACCAGAAGCTTCGTGGTCAGCCTGTAAGTCGTGTAGGTGAATAACTCCAACCACTCCTTCCCATCTGACCTGTGTGCTGGTTGAGGGTTGTTGATGAGGACTGTGTTGCTAGCTGCATGCTAATCCTCGGCCGGAGCTGTGTGGCGTCCTGCTCGGGGATGAGTGACAGATCTATCTCCATCATTTCACTATTAGTTGGTCCCAAGCTGCTATAAGGGGAGGATATTATCTTAGTTTAATTTCCACACTGGTCATAATGAGTAGTCATTCACTTATTCAGAGATAAACGGACAACTTTCTTCTTTTTTTTTTTCGTGGACCCCCATGCTGTGGCCTGCGTATCCCGCTTGCTTGGTTTTGGCTTCTATAACTTATCACAGCCCCACCCAGTAGTCAGGCTGCTCTGTGCTGGTTCCTCCAAAGATTCTAGAAAACACCTTCCAGACTGAATGTAAACATGATGAGACAGCGATGGACTCAAACTCCGGTTCTTCAGAATCCTCACCAGCCTCATTGAGTCCTTACTCCTCCCACTTAATTTCAGCTGTTCCTTTATCAGCCGTTAGATGTCTGCTTGGCCCCTGTGGCCCTCAGTGCAAGCTCTCACGCTCCAGTCAAGGATGAAACAAGGGGTCCACTTAGCTACATACCTGAGCTTCAACACTCCCTCCCTGAGGGAACAATCAGGATTTACCTGTTCTCAACACACTGTTCTTATCATCCTCACATCTGCACTGGTTCAGGGTTTCAAGGCAGTCATCATTCTCCATCTTTACCGCTATCAGGGCTTCTGTGGTCTGGAATTTGCTTTAAACAAAGTTTAAACAAACCTTTATTGCCTTGCCCTCACCATACTAGCAACACGCTAGATATAATCACACCAGCCAAGGTGAACGTGCACCGTGGCTGATTCAGGAAAGAACTGAAAGAATACATGATCAGAGAAAGAGAGAAGAGGAGTCAGTATCAGGCAGACTTTTACTGAACTACATGAAACAGAAGCGGTGAAGACCGCCCATGCCCACGTCCCCCCCTGCTGCAGAACAGTAAATAAATAACAACACGATGCAGTGAACTTTCCTACATTCACTTATTCCCCAGCTGAGCCCATTAACAAGCTCTGAAGCACGATGGTCTCAGCAGTGAAGCTGGATCAGTGATCTTCTCTGCAGAAAACAACCAGGCTGGAACCAGCAGGGAGGTTCCCAGCCTGGTGGGCTTCTGTGCTCAGACACGTCTGTCATGCAGGCCGAGCTGCAACAGTCTGAATGTGATGGAGACGATAAGCTTGTATCATTTTAAATCCTGTTCAGCATGGAGCAGCCTGCACTGTCTCGCTGGTCTACCATTAATAAGAGTAGAAGATTCTACTCCAGTATCAACAATACCTTCTTTTGTCTGAAATCTCTCAACTCATTGTTAAAGAAAACTAGCTTGTAGGAATGAGGTGTTGAGAAAACTGCTTGTTTCTGCCCAGTCAGGCCCATAAAACCCCGGAGCCGGAGCTGGATGCTCATTTGTTGTGAGATGCTCTGCTGGTGATTTTGCTAATCGCTGTTAGTTTGGATTGCCTGCTGCTCATTAAAACGTTTAACACCCACCAGATGTTTTAACTGGAGTGGAACTGCAGAAAGGTGAAAGATCACTCAAAATATGACTCCCAGGACTGATAAAAGGTGGTGGATAAGTTGCTTCCACGTGGTTTGCTTCCTAAATATGTTGTGGCAGATTAAAAACTGTGTCTTGCTTATCTGAGAGATATAAATGATCTAAATCCTTCCTAAATGTCAGTGAATGAAGTAAGAATTTGAAAGCAGCAACAGATTTTAAAAAGCAAAGAAAGACAAATTTGTAGAACATCTAAGCAGCAATGTTTTGGAAGAGTCTAAAAGCAGCAGCTGATTGGGTGAAAGGTGAGGGTGCCAGGATTGGGTACTTACTTAAAAGACCAGGTACACAAAGTCTAAAAATATGTAAATACATATGATGTCTCCCCATGAACATGGACAAATTGATCCTCTACTGAAAGCTCACATCTCACAGAAAAACCTTAACGCTCATTTTAAAAAATTAGTTCTGTACAAAAAAACATTCAACATAAGAAAAAATCATAGATTAGATCAGCTGTCTTTTATAGGATGGATAGAATGATCACGGTCCATTTCATGTCTTCAAAACAGTAAATTCTTTCAAATAGTATAAATGGTATTTACATATGGTGGAAGCATAGCATAGCGGACATTCCCCTCCTATCAGCTCATCGCTAGTTATCTCCACTAAGAGATCAGGTTATGGAGGCGGCTACAGCTTCACCACCAGCTCACTCTGGAATGTCTGGAACAATAATGTAGGCTGGAGGGGGGCTAAAGAACGTGAGGGTGGGTAATATATTATCTCCATGTCAACACCAACTCTTCTTACTCTTGTTACAGGTCGTTCCGCTGCATTGGGTTAAACTTGAGGAGACATATATGGAAACATACATCATTCTCAGCCAAATATGAAGCCTTCACACTGGTGGAAGAACTAAACGTTTGAACTTGCTACACATTTTCTACAAGGTCTTTAAAGGAGATTAAAAAAACTAAGACATTTCTGAAAGATATTTCTACAAGATTCCTTCCTGCTTCTGTCCCCTGCTGATGCTTTGCTGCTTCACTCTGTCCTCTACTTGCATTTTTTGCCAATATTCTTATTTTTCTACTACAGGAATTTAAGGGCAGCGGCTCTTGGATACTCAATCACTGGGGCAGTATTTTGTGGTAGATTTTGTTGGTGTCAGGTCAGCGTGGCCTACAAATAGCAGAAGCCTCATCTCCAGCTACTAAGGAGCTAAAGCTAACTAGCCGCTAGATGCCTCCCCTGTCTACAGATGACTATAACAAACTTCTACAGAAGATCACCATGCTGGAAAAAAGATCCAACAGCTCCAGGTGAATGTGGAAGTAAATGGATTGTTTGGACATGAAACAACTTTGCCTTTAATAAAAACAGTGGACAAGATCTTGCTAACACACAGCTAATTAGCACAAACATGGCTGGAAAGAACCAGGAGGATTGTGTAGAAGGTAATAACTTTTTCACTGATAGTCCTCCCTGGAATGCCGAAGAGTAAATCATCTCACAGGGAAAGGGGTGAATGAGTAACAGACAGAGCCCAGTTTGCTGAGATTGGCAACGTAATAGGCTGGCCTGCTCTGCCATCCAGACCAAGCACCTCCTCAACTCCTCTCCCTAGCAAGACACAATCATGGCCAGTTGTCAGAAGGAAAACTAACAACAAGTCTCCTCCTCAATAAGCAGACATGCAGCTACAGAACAGGTTTGCTCCACCGCTGCAGGATTCTGGATCTACATCTGATGACCGGGATAAAATCTCCCTACACACCAGGGTCAGACCAAAGAACAACTCCGACAGTAAAAGCTGACGGCTGGGCCTCAGACTCTGGTTGGTGACTTTGGTGTGAAAGATGTGTGAAACGTGTGGAAAATGTTCTAAAGTACTGAGCTGGGATGGGATAAGATGTAGCTGCACCCCCAAAGGTGGAAAAGCTCCTCCTGCATGTGGGGTGGAATAATGCTGTGAAACAACAATCTGAGGAGCTGAAATGGGACTTTAATGAACTGCTGGATATGGTCAGCTGTCTGGCTGCCCGGATATTCGTCAGTGGCCTCTCCTTCTGATCAGAGGAGGAGGGGAGAGATCCAGCAGGCTGTTTAGTCTGAATACATGGCTGTCAGCTGCGTGTATCTTCACTTTAAGACTCACCAACACTGGACAATAGAAGATGGAGAAACGTTGCTGGTCTGATGAGTCTCCATTTCAGCTCCACATTCAGATGCTAGGTCAGAATTTGATGGAAACTTCATGAAAACATGGATCCATCTTGCCTTGGATCAATGGTTCAAACTGGTGGTGGTAAAACAGCGTGGAGGATATTTTCATGGCACAAGTTTGCCCCATCAGTATCAAAGCAGTATCATTTAGAGTATTGTTTAAATCAAATCAAATCAAATTAAGCTTTAATAATATAGCACTTTTTAGACAAAAGTAACTCAAAGTGCTTAAAAGGTGCAAACATACATACAAAGAGGCAATTAAGAGTATTGATAAAAGCATGACACGGTGCATAAAAAGCAGCTTTTCCAAGGCGGAAGGCGAATAAATAAAATAAAAACAATACAGAAATAAAAGAATGCAACAGTAAAAAGATACATTTTTACGGAGTGATTAAAAAGAAGCCAGAGCTTCAGCTGACCTGCAGTTCTGTGGAAGACTATTCCAAATGGAAGGTGCATAAGAACTAAAAGCAGCTTCTCTATGTTTAATCCTAATTCTGGGAATGGAAAGCAAGCCTGCACCTGATGATCTAAGCTGGCTGGAAGGTTTGTAGTATTCCAAAAGGTCTGAGGTGTACTTTGGCTCTAAACCATTTAGAGCTTTATAAACCAGCAGCAGAACTTTAAAAGGAACTCTCAGTTGGACAGGGAGCAAGTGTAAAGACCCCAAAACAGGAGTGATGTAATCAACCTTTCTGGTGTTGGTAAAAACATGAGCAGCAGCATTCTGGAGCAACTGCACATGCTTAATCAGCTTTTGTGATAAACCTGTGCATAGACTGTTACATGAATCAGATTTTCCAAGTCACACTGACACATCAGTCTTTTAATCTTATAAATATTTTTTAGGTGATAGAAGGCAGTTTTATGTGAGTGATTTAATGTGTGTGCTAAAATTTTGGTCAGAATCCAAATAAACACCCAGATTTCTGGCTTGTTTGTGCTAATGTCCAGTACATAGCAGATTTAAGCAGGGGGCTGATTTTTAGTCATTCCTTTTCTTGTCCAAAAATCCTCACCTCTGTCTTGTCTCTGTTCAATTAAAACACTGGAAAGCATCCAGTTATTTCCTCAAGACACTCAGTGAGGTTTTGTAGAGGACTTTTAATTCCCAGTTTTTACGGTTATATATATTTGCATGTCGTCTGCATTATCATGGTAACTAATCCTCCTATTTTTCATATTCTGAGTGAGTGGAAGAATGTAAATGTTGAACAGAAGAGGCCCCAGAATAGATCCCTGTGGTACGCCACATGTCATGTTTATTTAGTCAGATGTGTGGTTGCCTTTGGCCATAAAGTTACTCTATCTGTCAAATATGATTTAATCCAGTTTAGTGCTGTAACAGAGAAACCCATCCAATCTTTCAGTCTATTCAGTGGTATTTTATGGTCAACTGTTTAAAATGCTGTGCTTAGATGCAACAGAACTAAGTGTTGTTTTTGTCTATCTTTAAGTGAATTAAATGTAAAACCTTAACAAGAGTAGCTTCAGTGCTGTGGTGCAACCTGACTGGAAGATGTCAAAGCAGTTGTTGAAAGTTAGAATTTGGTTCAGCTCTTGATAGACAGCTGTTTTTCTATGATTTTATTCAGAAATAGGAGGTTTGATATCGGTCCTGATTGCTCTTCTTTAATAGTGGCTTGATAACTGCTGTTTTTAGAGTCTGTGGACAGACACCTGGCAGCAAGGATGCATTAATAATCTTCAGGAGGTCAGATGCTAAACAATCAGAAACATTTTTAAAAAAGTTTCCTGGACGAATGGCAATGCAGCAGGACGAAGGTTTCAAGCTCTGGATAATATTTTCAAGATTGTTTTTATTAATGGGGTGAAATTCAGCTGTAATGAAGTCAGGTTTCTGTGGGGAGGGTAACAAAACATTTCTGGTACCTGTAATAAGAGTCCTAATAGCCCATCTGATATTTATTTCTGTGAAAAATTAGGCAAAGTCATTGCAGGCTTTGGTGGATAAAAAATTAGAAGCAACAGGTGGAGGACCGTTTGTTAACCTGTCAACTGTGCTGAAAAGGCCATGGGTATTGTTGTTAGTCTTAGTGATAATTCCAGAAAAAAAAGTCTTTGTTGCGTGTCTTAATTTCAGGTTTTATTCATTAAGTTTCTCTTTGTAAATTTCAGATTGAACCTGGAGATTAGTTTCACGCCACATTCGCTCAGCTTTTCAACATTCTCTTTTTTCTGTTCTAACTGAGGTGGAGTTTCACCATGCAGATTCCTTTTTACCTGAGATAACCTTTATTTTGGTGGGTGCAATGGTATCAATTACTGTATCTTCTTAGCTCAAAGCAAAAGAAATTTACAAGTTTGTTAACAGAGACTAAGGCTACAGGAGACAAGGATGTGGAAGCGAATGCCTGAATAAACATTTTTATTGCTTTCTTCAGTTACATGTCATTGTGAAATGGTCTTTGTTTGTACATGTTTGTACACATATTTTTGCTGACCATGTCCATCCCTTTATGACCACAGTGTACCATCTTCTGATGGCTACATCCAGCAGGATAATGCACCATGTCACAAAGCTTAAATCAATACAAAGTGGTTTCTTGAACATAACAATGAGTTAACTGGACTCCAACGGCCTACACAGTTACCAAATCTCAATCCAGTAGAGCAGCTTTGGGATGTGGTGGAACAGGAGATCATCATGGATGCAGCTGACAGACCTGCAGCAACTGTGTGATGCTGTCATGTCACTATGGAGCAAAACCTCTGAGGAATGTTTCCACCAACTTGTTGAATCCATGACACCAAGAATTAGAACAGCTCTAAAGGAAAAAGGGGTCCAACCTCCTTTACTCTTTTGTCCCTGCAGCCATTGCCCTGTTGAACAAGTAGCTCTAATTTTTTATTTATTTATTATTATTATTATTATTATTATTATTATTATTATTATTATTATTATTATTATTATTATTATTATT
>JBAFTC010012636.1:0-15699 GCA_037177435.1 Melanotaenia nigrans | reverse complement strand
CTGCTCACAACAAAAGGGACTCGGACATATGGATGCCTAATCGTTGGATCTGTTACGGTTTTCGCACAATCACAAGTTAAAGTCAGAGAGTGCAAATCTGTATTCCCCATAGGAATGAATGAAGTTTTGCCTGAGATGAGGTCTAAACCCAGCCCACTTTGATGCATTAAATTTCAGCCATGTTTTCTCCTACAGACTTCATTCAACGATTCAAAAACTCACAACAGATGTCACTCTAACATATTGACGGCAAATTGGTGGATCTCTTACTGTTTTCATACAATCGTGAGAAAACTGCGATCATTCATCCCATAGGAATGAATGGACTTTGGTGTGAGATGACTCAATAACCCAGCCCACTTCGATGAGTTAAATCTCAGCCATGCTTTCAACTAGAGACTTCATTCAAAGTTTAAACGGCTCACAAGAGATATGTTGTGAGCCGAACAGATATGCTCACATATGATATGTCTGGTGCACTTCTACTTGCTATAGAACTGTCTGAGTACAGTAATAAGGAAGTGTTTGTATCAGGAAAGAGGACAGCTCTTAAAGAGCATAACTAGACCATAATACTTGTATAGGCTTTCACACAGATAAATGTGCTTATAATCTATATTTGACATCAGCAATGAAGATCAATCCTAACTCATGCATTGTGTGGTACAACTGCACAATGTATGCAGGAGTAACACTCTCTGTTGAGTACACACTGATGATTATTACAATATGGCTGATCTAACATATTCATGTAGTACTGAATATAATACTTAGCAACATTGGATTATATGCGGTTACATGATCTTGTAAAGATGTTAATAACAATCACATTATATGTATTTTATATCATACTGAATACAATATTACCTAGATACAAATGTATGTATTTTATATATATATATCTATATATATATATATAGATAGATATATATATATAAACTGGATTAGCTCATGCAGAGCAATGCCTGCTGCTGCTGTGTTCTGCCACCTTCCAAGCTTTCCCCTGGCACCACGCACGTGATTGGACGTAAACCAGGACCCCTGTGATTGGCTCATGCAGTGGGTCCAGTTCTCGAACTTTCTAGAATCTTTCTGTCTCCTCCGGGACTTGACTGAGGTAAGACGTGATTAATTTTGGCTCTGTTCTAAGTTATGTTTAAGCTTTATAGAGTTAGTACATATTTAGTAAATCAAAGATTAATGCTTTAGGTTGAATGTATGTGAACATAAACCGAGAGGTTCGTCGAGTTTTACCTCGGAGCTTTGAACTTCGAACTGGACTGTTAGCTCTGTGATTCTCGGACTTAAATGCTCTATTTACTGTGCTTTATGTCCGGACAAGAAGTGGGAAAAAAGCCGTTTTATTTGCTCTGTCGTAGGGGATATTTACACCGAGTTCTGTACTGTTTTAAGACACTGGAGTCCTGTTAGTAGCGCCGCTAGCGCGCTAGCTCCGCTTAGCGCCGCTAGCTAACGCTAGCTAGCGCTAGCTAACGCTAGCGCCGCTTGGCGCCGTGATTCAGGGATATTCTGCGTTGGTTTGCTGTGTTTATGTCCGGGAACACTGAAAAAAAGTGCGGTTAGATTTACTGACTCATAGCC
Organism: Melanotaenia nigrans; assembly: GCA_037177435.1. Lineage (NCBI taxonomy): Eukaryota > Metazoa > Chordata > Actinopteri > Atheriniformes > Melanotaeniidae > Melanotaenia > Melanotaenia nigrans. The sequence continues at coordinate 14,097 of JBAFTC010012636.1, read as the reverse complement.
AATGTTTAAACCGAAGTCTGTCCTGTTTTAAGTCACTAAAGTCTGGTTAGCAGTTACCATTAGTTAGTTTGGCGCTAGCTAGTAGCTTTGAACTTGGAGTGGCAGTGTAGCTCTGTGATTCTCTGACTTTCTGGCTTGAATAGTGTGTTTTATATCTGGTAAAACTGAAGAAAAAAAAGGTTTGATCTGCTGAATTATAGTGAGTGTTTACACTGATGGTGCTGCAGTATTTTAGGGGTGTGTGTCAGCAGTTGTCATTAGTCTTGCTGTGTTAGTAACATGACTAATAATAAGGACATCTTTGATTTGCTACAATTATATGATATATTTATTGTAGTTACTAGATAGTGGATGTTTCTCCAGTCCCATGAGATCAATTTAAAAGTCTCATTAGCTGCTGTGTGCTCTGTGTTTGATGGAATTTTCTATATATCTCTGACTATCCATTACCTGCTTTAGATGTCTTCGTTACTGAACTTATTACATGTCATGTGGTCATGTTACAGACGTCTCTGCTTAGTGAATGACCTCATGCTGTCCTGCTACACACACACACACGTCTGCTTTGGTCACTGAGCTGTTAGGATGTTATGTGTGTAAAAATGGAAAGCTGGGATGATCTGTGTGTCATTAGTCTTGCTGAGTAATAAAATGAGTCATTATAAGGAGATATTTGACCAGATTTAATGATATGATATGGTATTTATTTTAGATAGTGGATGTCTTTCCAGTCCTATGAGATCATTTTATGACACATATTAGCTGCTGTGTGTTTGCTGGAATTTTCTATATATCTCTGACTATCCATTACCTGCTTGAGATGTCTTCGTTACTGAGTTAGTTACACTGGGACACTGAGCTGATATGATGTGTTTGTAGAAAAAATAATGGAAAGGTGGGATGATCATGAGACAAGAGTCTTTCTTTATTCATCTAATCTTCTAGTCTTGTAATCTTCTAGTTACACAAGTCATTTGCATATTTCTAGATTTCTTTATTTTTTTTTTCATGTATTTGTGGCTTTGAATTCATTATTAACTGTGTTCAGTTCAGCAACTTGGTTCTGGTCCAAGCCATTGACCAGCACTAACAGTCTGCAGTATTCTTATGTGCTGCAACATTGATTATGTTGTTTTACATGGCTGCACTGTGGCATAAGTACTTTTTCACCTGTTCTGACACTATATTTCTCCACGTTTTGCAGCCTTTCAGCTGAGCCTTGTTGGATACAAAGTGAGTCACAAACAAAATTTTTCTTTTCTTTCATTATTATTGTTATTGTTCTTTTTAAAGATAATGGAGTGAATTTAAAAAATGACTAAATGTGATTGGTAATCATGTAATTCTTTTTTCTTCTTTCTTTCAGCTCATTGCACTTGCTCTGGGAATTCCCTTGTGGAGAGCCCATCTACACCGCCCTCACACCCTCATTCATACACCTTTTCATTTCTTTTGGTCTTTCACACATCTTTAACCCACACAGTTATTAATTTGCTTTCATTTGACTTATATACACATTCATTTTTAGTTTTGGGTTTTTTGTTGCTGTTTCTTTTGTTTTCTCCCTGCCTCCCTGTTTTTCCTCCTCTCTCTCTCTCTCTCTCTCTCTCTCCTTTTTCCAGGATGCCTGTCCAGGGGAAACGGTCCGCAGCGCAGCGAAGGAGATGGAGAAAGGTGAAGGAGTGGAAGGACCCCAGGGACCCGAAGGTTGCCTGCCGCCATAACCTTCCGTCACCAGATCAGGTCCAGCCAGGCTCCATGTTTGAGCTGGTATGTAATTGTCAAAGCTTATCTCAACTTAACACTTTCCCCCTTTTCTAAAGAAATCAATCTTTTCTGTTTAAAGGCCCTTCATTTTTAACTGTAGCTTTCTCAATTCAACTTTAATTAATTGTCACTACTTAATGATTTGTCAGCTTCACTATTAATTATCTATTGCTTTATTATGTTTCTTGTAGATTGTATCAGGGATGCAGCCTGAGATGGTCCGCCGTGACCGGCCAGAGGAGGCACCTGCACGTATGTATTGCTTTCTGATTTAAATTCAACTTATTTAGCTGCCCTTATGCTAAGGTGTTGATGTCTTGTAACATGTTTAACTTTTAGAAAAGTTTAATCTCTTTCTTTGTGTTTGTGTCTGTTCGTAAACAGGTCGGGGGACCGGGAGGCGCCACCGCGTCCTCACATGGCCAACTGGTGTGACAGGCTTGCCACACAAGTTGGTCATCCCTGAGGACCGTCCAGGCACGAAGGTATTTACAGCTTCATAATTTCACTGTTTAAAGTGGTTATGATTGACTGCTTTTCTTCCAGGTGATTTCTCCATTGAGGAACTCACCTCTCACCCACTGACAGCTACGATAAGCCTCCATAATGATTACGTCATTACTGATTGACTGCTATGATTCTGAAATACATCTCTCTTCTCTTCTTTTAGTCCGTTCTGGTTATGGGAGACTCTCATTTGAGAGCTTTCGTAGACAGAAAGGTGGGCATGAAACCAGGGAATCTTTCCTTTGGTTTTATGGCGACACCAGGGGGAGCGGCTGATCAGCTCCGTGCTGAGATGAAGCACGCTCTCCTCCCCAGGGATCCAGACCTCGTGGTGGTTTTGGGGCCGTCAAATAACCTGACGGCTTCCAGAACTTTCCAGGAGGCTGGAGCGGCTTTCCGCCGTTACCTGGGAGACGTCTGCGACAGGTTCCCGCATGTAAGTATCTGCTTTGCTGATTTAAAGTCATACCATGTGGTAATGTGATCATGTGAGTAACTCTTGTTTGTCAAAGGTCGCAGTCGCCGACGTCATCCCGCGCCTGACGGTCCATGAGGAGCTGCAGGTCCTGATGCGCCAGGAGTTCCACCGCGTGGCAGCCAGCTTCGGTCAGTTTCACAGAAATGAACTACAGCAAACCAAAAGCTGCTGTGTCATAGCCTGTGTTTCACATGACAGCATGAAATGTTGTCATCACAGTACTTTGAATGAAAAGTGTGAAATATGGATACATCTACATTAACTTATGCACACTGTGTCTCACAACAGGTCTGAAATACTGGAGCTTTGCTGACCACTTCCCGCTGGACCGTCTTGACCTGTGGGCCCGTGATGGCGTAAGCATGATGCTTTACTTACATAGGCATTTCTCATTTAGATCATATGTCACTACTGTTTACCTTCCCTTTCTGTCTTGTGCCGTTTTATTAGGTACACCTGTCAGATGATGGTGGCATGCTACTCCTGGCAGACCTGCTGTGGAATCATGCCAACCAGCACCTGGAGAGGCTGCCTGCCAGCGGTCAGGTAACCCCTGGGGCCTCTTCACCTGCATCTCCGGGGCCTCTCCCGGAGATGGAGGTGAGGGGAAACGCCCGGTCCTCCCGTGCTCGCCGGGCACGTGGAGGCGATCGCAAGAAGGTAAGAACTACTTTACTATCATGGCTCAAAAAGGAAATGTATGACTTTTATAGACATGTTTAATGTGTTGTTTCTACCTGAGACAGAAACCATTCTGGGCGAGCCGAGGTTACCTCTGCTTCAGCCACAGATGATGGTTTCACATTCTGCTTTGTCATGTTAACCTCTCTGAACATTTTACGTGTAATATGTTACAGTGTCTAACATAATCTCCTGTATTTACTGTGTCTTTGTTTTTGCTTAGACCACACAGGTGGAGCCAGTGGAGGAGTTTGCTGTCCCCCTGAACCCGGTGTTCTTCTCCCGCGACATCCTGGCGGCCATGGACCTCGCGGTCCCATCGGCTCTTGGAGAGGGCGCTCCTGTAGACATCCCGGTAAGCTGCTTATGATTTTAAGCTATTTCATTACATTAGCAACAAAGTTAACCGCTGCCACTATGATTTCATGTTTGTGAATTTTAACTCCTATTTTCTCACCTCAGGCTCCGTCTCAGGGACGCCCCAAGAAGCCCGGACTTCTGAGGCGTCGCCGGACTCGGCAGCAGGTTTGTAGAATTTTAAATGCAAGCTGTTGCACAATCACACATTTCAAAACTCCAATATATCGTATTATTTACATTATTGTGTTGTTTTTCAGGCTTCCTCAACACCAGCCATCTCGGTGCCGTCTGGTGTGAAGGAAGCAGCTGCAGTGGACCAGGTTAGATCTTTCTATACAGTCTGATGTCCTGATTTTATCACATCCTGTTGTTCATCACTTTGTATCTTTTGGTTCTAGTGGGTTTTTTTTCTTTAGACATAAATCAGATTGTGTGCATTGACTTAATCTGTAATACACTCATGTGATGTGTTTTCAGACCCCCACGCCTCCACCTGGACCGGTTGCCCCTGCCCCAGGTCCGCCTGCAGACGAGGTAAACACTTTTCTTCAACTACTTATCCATTTCAGTTCCCATCTAACATGTCAAAACATGTGCTTTCATGCAGCTGTATCTTTACTGTGTTTATCAATCCAGGTGACGCCCCCTGCCGGAGCCACGCAGACCAGGGAGAAGACGCCCACCTGCTCGGAGGTATTTCTTCTCCTTCTCTCATCATGCAAATTTCATACAGGACATGATGTGTCCTGTAAATGTGTATTTTCCTACAATGTAATAACATCATGTCTTATGCGACCTCTGCAATAAAACCAGGCCACCCCCCCAGCTGGACCGACCGGGACCCAGGATCAGCCGGCCTCTACCTCCGTTTCCCTCGATGCAATGGTTAGTATATAGAAGTTTGTGATTTTTAAAGAGCTTTTGTGTGAATGAAGACATGACACAAACTAAAAACTCATCTTACTCAAGTGTTAATATCTGACCTTTTCTTTTTTTTTCTTTCTTTAGACACCTCCTGTGACTGATGGCGACACCCCATCAGCGTCTCCAGCACAGAAGGTTTGTTCTTCTTACTTTATTATTTTTTAGTGCATGATGCACAGCCTTTGGGCTTTTTTGTAACTGGAGTGTTTTAACCTTTCTTCCAGATTCCCAAACTGATGACTTCTCCACTGAGCCCACTGGAGTTCTGGAGCAAGAACCCACTGGCCTCCCCGTCTCCACCTGACCAGGTACATAAACTTTGTCTCCTTTGATCTTTTATAATCTGTAATGTTTGTTAAAAACACTGTCATCATCACACTCACTTTAGATGGATATGGGACTTTGAAGCAAATCATGAGTTGCTTTAAAATATCTTCATATTTTTGTGTTGCTTTAAAACTATTTCTTTGCTGATGAATTAATCACTTCTAACCTTCATGTGTTAACAGATGAGCAAGCTGATTCCAGCCAGCTTCCTCTGGGGGATGGATGACTCGGACTCTTCGGACTCCTACGACTCCCACTTTCCATCTTTGAAGGTTTGCTATAAAATACTCCAACTGAAACAAGCAAAATGCTTAAGGTTTAATAATTATCACTCTAATTCTATCTTTTCTTTTTCTCTCAGCGGGACGAGATGTTTGCCAAGATTCCAACCAGGAAGATTTGGCGCAAAACATCGAAATCTCAGCCTACACCTGTCCCAGATGTCCAGCGTCTCTCCTGTGACTCTCCTGAGTCACACGTTCAACCTCAAGTGGTAAGTCATCAAAATCTGCTCTAACTGAAGCAAGCTTGATGCTTTCCTTTAGATGATTAATCATTCCATAAAAATAATTTTGCTTTTCTTTCTGCAGCAGAAGGCTGCCGAGGTTCAAACAAAGGACATCAACGACACAGCAGCAGCTCCAGATTCGACCATCCCCCAACAACCTCAGGTTTGCTGTATTAGAGCTTCACGTTGTCAGGGTGATGTTAGATATGATGAATACTCCAGGAATCATCAGTGCACATGTAATGCTCTGACATTCCTGGTGTATCACTCTGAGGGGATGCAGTTTAACACTGCTAACCTTGATAAGATACTTGATCAGGGAAATGATCTGTATATTTCTATCAAAATGACACTTATCCGCGAGAACCAATTCAGGTGTAACCATCTCACTTTAGAAGAACTTCCAAACTTCATCCACACAGACACACACACATACCATGTGCATAAGGCTGACATCAGAGCTGGTTCCCTGCGGGCTGAAACCGATAGCCCTGGCAGAGTAGAATGGTGGTTACCTCTCATCTATAACCTTACATGCCTCGAAGAGGAAGTCAGACACGCGTTGCTGTTTGTTGCACCGGAGTGTTTCGCCGTGTTCAGAGATCCATCAGGCCGCTTCGGGTTCTTTGACTCTCATTCGAGAGATGCTCTTGGCCTGCCCGATCCAGATGGAAAAGCAGTCATGCTGACATTCAGGGACCTCAGTTCCTTGAGTGACCACTTGGACCAACTATTTGCCGATCGTGGACCTGAAACAAATTATGAGTTCTTCCCAGTTTCTTTTGAGCCATTGACCACATCAGCTCAACATCCAACACAGCAAGCTAGTATGAGGAGTGATGCTAGCTCTGCTGTAACACCACCACAGGGCCAAATTGGAGTGGAACTGCCAGGCACCAGTGAGGAGGTGTTAAAGAGGTCCAATGCTAGAAGAGTTCCCACTCAAAACAGAATTTCTCAGCCCTCAATCACAACAGAACCACAACAAGGTGAAACACAACTGCCAGGAGCCCACATGACAGACGCGAGAGGAGAACATCATCACACAGAAAATCCGGAACAAGCTATGCCACCTACTTCAGAGATAACAGTGGACCTTAGCAGACTGAGTAAGCAACAGCGACGCAAAGTACTTCGCAGACAAAATAAAAGCCAGAATCAGCAGGTATCATCTAAACCTGATGAGCCGACAAACAAATTGCCAGCTCAACATGAAACATCTCAATATGCTCGCAGCTCGGATTTGAGAGCTACAAAACGACAAACCTCCAAAAGTAAATATGCAACAGATCCTCATTTCCGAAAACAACGTTTATTGTCATCCAGACTTCATTACCAACATGTGCAACAAAAGCTCAAAGCCTACAAAACTCAGAGGTATCACACTGATGCTCTATTTCAAACTAAAATGAAAGAATACCGTGTCAGAAAATACAAAGACGATCACACAGTTCAGTGCAGGGAGAAAAAGTACATGACAGAGAGGTACCACACCGATCCTGCTTTTCACAGCAGGCAGAAAAACTACATCACGCAAAGATACCACACCGATCCTGCTTTTCACAGCAGGCAGAAAAAGTACTACACACACAGATACCAGACAGACTTAGCTTTTCAGAGCTGGCGGAAAAAGTACTTCACACACAGATACAGTACAGATACTGACATCAGAGAGAGACTTAAAGCTTCCACCAGAACAAGATACTCGTGTAATGAGAAGTACAGGCAGGCAAAAAAACTAACTATTCATAAAAGGTATCACAGTGATCCAGTTTTTAGACTCCTTCACATTCAACGCTGTAAACAGCATAGGAGAAACATGATGCGTTCACTTAGGATAAAGAGGAAATACAGACACATTATGAGATGCCGCAGACAAACGGACCAACCTCAAGTCCAGCCCCAGATACAGCCCCAACCTGCCATCAATGAGAGGATGCAAGCTGCCGTAGCTGCATTCCGGGAAAAAATTAAAGAAGCCCCAGTCCTCATATGCACAGTGTGCCACAGGATTCTCTTCCCCAATCAGGTCAAGAGCTGCAACAGGAGCAAGTATGTTCGAAACATCAACACTGTGGCCTCATGTTTGACCGGAACACATGTCCACGTCTGCAACAGCGAGTGCTCCGTTCCATGCACTGTTCCAGCAGACAGGAAGAAGGAGTGGATATGTCACACCTGTGACAGACATCTCACCAGGGGAAACATGCCCTCCATAGCTGTGGCGAATAACTTGGGCCTTCCAGACATTCCGCCACAGCTACAACAGTTAAACATTCTTGAAAGGCAGCTCATCGCTAAAATCCTGCCCTTTGCCAAAATAGTCTCGTTGCCTAAAGGACAGCAGAAAGCCGTACACGGTGCAGTCGTCTGTGTCCCATCAGAGATGGAGACAACCGTTAACCAGCTCCCACGGCCGAGCAGTGACTCACAGCTGCTCCAAGTCAAACTCAAACGTCGACTCAAATACAAGGGATATCAACACTTTTACAACGTTAACATGAAAAACGTCTTGGCAGGATTACAGACACTTAAAGAGATTCATCCAGAATACAGGAATGTTGCCATCAACATGGATGCTTCATTCGAAAGTCTTGAAGATGATCAGCCCAACCCAGCACAACTACAGACAGATCCTGACGCAGGCCCATCCAATGCAGCAACCATCCAGGAGAGAAATGTTGTGCTAGAACTGCCAACCACTTCAGCTGCAGCATCAGAACAGAGTGTCAGGCCCAAGGAAGACGTCCAGCCACAACAAGGACAAAAGGATCAGCCAGCCCAGCAAACAGAGGAAGAGCAAGAGGAACTTCGACCTGGTCTGATCCTTGACACCTGCATGCAGCCCCCCGACATAGCACAAGAGATCCTGTCCTATGGCAGAGGAATCTTTTGTATCGCACCTGCAGAAGGAAACAAGCCACTTCCTTTCTATTCAACGAAGAACCTGGAATCCATGGCCTTCCCAGTCCAGTTCTGCACAGGAAGAAATACATTAGATCAGTCCAGACAGGTTAAACTTTCACCGAGCATGTACTTCAATGTAAGACTGTTCTCTGCTGATTTCCGCTTTGCAGCTGATCAGACTTACCTGTTCTTTGCTCAGTTTGCTGTTGAGACGTACATGGCTACCAACAGCATGTCAATTCAACTGAGAAAAGGGAAACCATTCACCAGGGACGGACGTGCCATTTCCAGCGGCATGCTCCAGGATAAAGACGAAGTGGAAAAACTCATCAGCAACAGGGACGCCACTCGGTTTATGCGTCCCCTCAGGGGCAGTCCCTCTTTCTGGGAGAAAACCCTCAAGGATCTCCATGCCATGGTCCGACAGCTGGGAAAACCAACATTTTTTCTTACCTTCTCAGCTGCTGAGATGAGATGGCCTGAAGTCATAGAGGCCATCAAAGCTCAGCAAGGTCAACAAGTGGACTTTTCACAGTTGGACTGGAACGCTAAATGTGAGATCCTTAGGAGCAATCCAGTGACGGTCATGAGACTCTTTGAGAAGAGAGTTGATGCACTCATGCAACAACTGATTCTTTCACCAGCTCAGCCGCTCGGAGAGGTGGAAGATTATTTCTACAGAGTGGAGTTTCAAGCCAGAGGAAGCCCACACATTCACATGCTGATCTGGATCAAAGATGCTCCTGTCTATATAGACGCCCCTGACAAAGTTGTCTACCAGTTCATCGATCGTCACATCACATGCCAGATGCCTGACGAACACGCAGACCCTGAACTACACAAAATTGTGTCCGAGGTTCAAATCCACAGCAGGAACCACTCAAAGTCCTGCAGGAAAGGCAACGTAGCTTGTAGGTTTGGATTCCCCAAACTACCCGTGGAGAAAACGGTCATCTCTTCTCCAACCCCAGAAGACCCGGAGGAGCTACTACAAGAATTACTGCAACAACAAAAACAGCAGCAGCAGGAGCAACAACAACAACAACAGGAACAACCACCACAGAAAGGTAAGTCGAAGTCAAAGTCCAAGAAAAGACAGCTTGGAAAGAGGCAGAAAGAGGCCAAAGACAAGTTAAAGGTAGTGAGGGATTTATTAAGCGACCCAAAGGTCACATTCGACACCATTCCGGAGCTGCTCAAGAAATGCAACATGACATATGAGGAGTACTTGGATCATGTCTTTAATCTCACCAACGGCTCTGTCATCTATCTTAAACGCAGCCCTAAAGATTCTTGGGTCAATGCCTACAATCCAGAGCTGCTCAGGGCCTGGAACGCCAACATGGACATCCAGTATGTTCTTGATGACTTCGCTTGTTTAGCCTACATGATGTCCTATGTCTCCAAGCCAGAGCATGAGATGACAGAGTTTCTTGATGGAGTCATCAGCGAAGTGAAGAAAACGAAGGTTAACGAAAAGGATGAGATGAAGAAGATAATGCAGGCGTACGTCAAACACAGAGAGGTCAGCGCTCAGGAGTCAGTAGCGCGGACCTGCAGCCTGCCGCTGAAGAAATGCTCACGAAGCATCTTGTTCATCCAAACCGATGATGACGGACTGAAGATGAGTCTTCCTATGAGCAGACTACAAGAAATGTCTCCTGACAACGATGAAGTTTGGATGTCCGGTCTTCCGGAGAAATACATGGCCAGACCTCAGACGCGTGACTTTGAGACCATGTGTTTGGCTGACTTTGCGTCACACTACAGGGTAGTTTATGGTCAGGAAATACACGGCCCGAATGTAATCCAGCTGCAGAACGAGGCCGGATACATTCAGAAGAGGACAATTGGAAAACCTGCCATCATCCGATACACCCGCTTCTCTGAGAAGAAAACACCAGAAAAGTTCTACGGACGCCTGCTTAAACTCTACTTGCCACACAGAGCAGTCAGTGAGCTCAAATCTGAAGAGTTCCCAACATACGAACTGTTCCACAACAACGCAAATAAATGGAGCTACAAAGTGGACAAAATGGTTGAATTCAACAAAAGGAGATACGAAGGACGTGGAAAAGAATTCGACAAAGCCATGGAGCAGCTCAGAGAGCAGGGCCCTGTCATTAATGCCTGGAACTTCTTTGCACCAGAGGCTGAAGTGGATCGTCTGGAGTGCGTCAACCAAAGAGAGCCACTACAGCAAGAGGAACAAGACAACGTTCCCGATTATGAGCTTGACGCGGACAACATCTCAACCGCGCCCACCATCCAAATTCCCAGGCTGAGCCCAGACGTCGCCATCCGGATGTACAGGAGTCTTAATGAAACGCAGGCGTCCATCTTTTATGCTGTTCGTGACTGGTGTTACCAGCGGGTTTGGGACCTCAACCCTGAACCGTTCTTCTATTTCATTTCGGGAGGAGCCGGATGTGGAAAATCACACGTCATCAAGTGTATCCACGAGGAAGCCACCAAGATTCTGCGCCAGCTGCCCAGTTTCAGGAACCAGGCCGACATGTCTCTTCCTGCAGTGCTACTCACCGCGTTTACTGGCACTGCAGCTTTCAACATCTCTGGGAAAACATTACACTCCCTTCTTAAGCTTCCAAGATCCCTAAAACCACCATACCAAGGACTTGGAAATACACTAGATGAGCTGAGAGCAGTCCTGTCCAACGCAGAAATCCTTATTATTGACGAAATATCCATGTTGTCCAAAGATCTGTTTGCTTATGTCCACTGGAGATTTCAGCAGATCAGAGGAAACAAGAAACCTTTCGGCGGGATATCTGTGCTCGCAGTGGGAGACTTTTACCAACTGCCACCTCTGGGAAAAGCCAAACCACTGTGTGTTTATGAGGAGGATGTCCTTGATGCCTGGAAGGATTCCTTTCAGATGGTGAATCTGACAGAGATCATGCGTCAAAAAGATGATCTGACTTTTGCTGAACTGCTGAACAGGATCAGAGTGAAGCAAAAGGATGAAACCCTTGGAGATGAAGACAGATCCCTGCTCATACACAGAGTCCACGACATCAAGGACTGTCCTGTCGACGTTCTGCATATTTTCGCCACAAATAAGGAATGTGATGAGCACAACTCTGCAACAGTGACTGCTCTCTTCACCGACGTCATTACCGTTCCAGCAGAGGATTACAGAAAAAATCCTCAGACAGGAGAAATGGAGAGATGGGGAAACACAGGAAAGAAGAGAGATCTGCCTGACAAGATCCTAGTCGCTATAGGAGTACGTGTCATGATTATTAGGAACCTCGACGTCGAGGACGGAGTTGTTAACGGGACATTTGGAACAGTAAGACACATCGTCAGAGCGAGTGATCAGTCAAGTGTGTCTCTCATCGGTGTGCAACTGGATCATTCCACCGCAGGACAGAAATTCAAAAGAAAGATTCTCGGACCATCTGACAACCTGGTCTACATCGAAAGATTCGAGGAGAACATGGGCCCCAAGGGCCGCCTGCGGAGGCAGTTCCCGATGAGGTTAGCGTTTGCCTGCACAGCTCACAAAGTGCAGGGCATGACCATGCAGTCAGCTGTGGTTTGCCTGGAGAAAGTCTTCGAACCAGGAATGGCTTATGTCGCCCTCAGCAGGACCACTTCTCTTCTAGGGCTCTACATCACCCACTTTGAAGAGAAGAAGGTTTATGCTGATCCAGCAATCACAGCTGCTCTGCAGGAAATGAGGCAAGCCTCATTCGATGACATCAGACCGCTGCTGCAGCTTTTGAGGACACCAGAGCGAGCTCAGCAAACGCTCACCATCATCCACCACAACACCCAGGGTCTGCCGAGCCACATCCAGGACGTAAAATGTCACCATGAACTCCGGTTGGCTGATGTTTTATGTCTGACAGAGACACACTTGACTGGATCCACCGTTTCCCCCGATTTTCACCTGGAGGGATTTGACATGTTCACCCGCAACAGACACGTCTCCTACACCAACTACAGCGACATGGCAAGAAAGGAAGGAGGGGGCGTCGCAGCCTACTGTAAGACCAACACTCAAGCTGAAGCTCGGCGGTTTCTGCAGAACGTGACTGACCTGGAATTCCTTGTCGTCAAAGTTGAGGAGCCAGTCCGAGCGCTGATTGCAACAGTTTACAGACCACCAAGCTACACCCTGGGAAGGTTTCTGCCACAGCTGCAGAACCTGTTGGATTGCTTGGACAGGATGAACCACAAACCCGTCATCGTTTGTGGCGATTTCAATGAAGACCTCATGTCCAAAGGGAAGAAAGCAATCCATGAACTGTTGCAATCTAGAGGCTACGCTCAAGTCATCACATCGGCAACCACTGAGAACAACACACTCATTGATCACATCTACATTTCACAGCCACATACCTGCATCCAGTCAGGTGTCCTACACACCTACTACAGTTACCACAGTCCAGTTTACTGTGTGTTACACCATCACTGTAGCTGAAAGGTTATGTGCTGTGCTGAGTGTGTTTTCTTGGTGTGCACTACTTGGGCGCTAGGGTGCTGGCTGTCCCCTGTCGGTGCCTGCCTGGGTGGGCCATTTCCCCCCCGGGTGGGCCTCTGCTTGTGGGGATAGTGGGCTGCATGGTCATTCCTTCCTGAACATCTCCATTCTGTGTATTCGGCATCTCTATATTCCCTGCCTCGTCGTGTAGCCGTGTCCGCCAGTGCGTCGTCACACGTTTCTTTCCGCGTCTTTTAATACATTAGTTTCATACATGTCCGCCAGTGCGTCGTCATACGTTTCTTTCCGCGTCTTTTAACACATTAGTTTCAAACGGGTGTCTAGTTTTATTAGTATTTGGTGTTGCATTGTGTCCTGTATAGTGTATGTTGTCTCTTGTGTATTGTACCCCCCACCCCTTTTTTTTTCTCTGTTCTTTCGTTTTTTAGACTTCAAGGATTCCCACAGGTATGTGTTGTTAATATATTAATACTTCGTTTTATAAATGTATTTTTTTTAAGGAGTGTGGATTGTATTGTTTTCTGTATGTGTTTTGTCTCCATCTCTCACACACACACACCCCTTTGCTCTCTCTTTTCTCTCTCTGTCCCCTCCGGTCGGGTTGCGTATTACGATGCTCATCCACTCAAGAGGAGCTTTATACATAAAGTATAAAACCCTACTTGACAGAGTAAATTTGCTCGGCACTAACAGCAGCCAGACAATCATTCTGCTTGCTATGATGCCGGACAAGACAGGCACCCAAAACAAACAAAAAAACATGCTTTGAATGTAAGTACATAAGTCTGATGTAGCTAATAATGTGAGATTTTTATTTCTATAAAACTAAGGGTTATGGAAATTACTATGTATTAAAATTTTCATGTCATTTTTGACTTATTTATATTTGTACATGTCATTGTCATTATTTTCTGTGTATTTAATAAATACTTTGAATTAGAGTTCTTTTGTATGTCTTTATTCATTTATTTACATCTGTGCAGAAATGTTAAATTTGGTAGTGTTTGCTTTAAACAGGGTAAGTTGAAATTACACTTGGAATATGTCTAAATGAAAAACATCTCCTATTTAAATCTTTTAAAAACATCAGAAGTGTGGATGGTCACATGATGTGACTTAACAAACCTGATGCAAATCTGTTGGCTTGTACAAACCAATTTTATTGAG
>JBAFTC010012501.1:0-15784 GCA_037177435.1 Melanotaenia nigrans | reverse complement strand
AGAAAGCTAAACTAGGAAAAAATAGGTGGGAAATTCTAACACACAACATGAAAATGCTCAAATAATTTAACAACAACATAAGCACTGAACAACCACAACAGTTAAAACGGTCATTTCTGGACTAAATAAATAGAAGTATATATTCAAAAGCATTCATGCAGGTGTAGCAACACACATATCACACTGGATCAAGTGGCTCATTACAAATCATACATCAAACTAAAATCACAGTTCTGAAGCAGAATCAATAATAAATATGTATGCAGTAACAACACAAAACAGGATTCTATGTCTTTAAATCATAGTGCAACAATTGATTTATGCATAAATATTATATTAGGCTGCTTCACTGATTTGCCAGCAGATTAAAAAAAAAAACAAAAAAAAAAAACAAACAAAAAAAAAACTCAAAGCCCAGCTCCATTTCCTCAGAATATACCGTAATGAACAATTAAGCCTGTACAATAAAGTTTTTCAATTCTTCAGGCAGGGTTTGGTCTTCTTAAGAGTAGCCTGAGACACGGGCAACATGTACCATTAGAAGCACATACATTCAGGAGTATCTATATAGCTCTTGGTTAAGAAGATTAAAATGCCACAACATTTTCCCACCCCCCAAAAAAGAAAAAAAGCTTTAAAATACAAAAGCTTTCTTTGATTATTTAGCTTATAATTTGCCAAATTTTCAAATGCCCTTTTGACTCAATTTAATGGTTTCACGCAGAAAATCTTTGCTGCAGTACTAAACTGGTTTGACGGCAAAAAATTTACAACGAGTTGTTCCTTGAGACAAAATGCTTACAAGTGTTCCTAAGCAGAGGCAAGCTTTTCCACAAGCAGATCTGGTATTCTAAGACTAAGGACTTAATGTGAAACCCCATATATGGTGTAGGCAGATAAAAGTTCAGAGGTATATGTGACAATGAGGTTAGAGTGTGTGAGAGTATGAGAGGCAAGCTGACATTGCAGCAAAACAAATCAAAGCAGCTTTGTGTGGCTTACCCTGAAATGCTGCTTTGGTAGTAGCATTATAAACGGAAACAGGCTCCGACAAAAATGTAGCTCTAGCACTTCGCAAAAAAATAAAAAAACAAACAAACAAACTAACAAAAAAGGTTTTTAAGCCCTAATAATAATAATATGGACACAATAACAACTTTTCACTAAAACCCTAGACTACTGTAGCTTCCAGTAGTTGACACAATCAACCATCAATAACAATAAAACCTATACATGCAACAAAAGTTAATCCGTCTTTTAGGGTCATGCACTTCACTGCATCTTTGACTGATATGAGTTCTTCACAAAGCTACTGTGTCAGAAAAAACAGTCCAGTAAGGTTAAGCAGCAAATCTGAATGAGGTTAGCAGTAATACAGCTACAGTAGCAGAATTAGTAAATATATGTAGTAATAAAAGAACATCCTTTACAAACAGTACACATAGATATTGACATTACTCAAGCTTTATCAGTGCACATTTTGAAACATGCTGCACATCTGCATTCCAACTACACTCAATACAATGTTCAGACTAGTTCGCAAAAATGATAGCGGAAATTATGTGGACACAAAATGGCTTTTAAGCTGATCTCTTGAGCATATACTCAAAGATGTGGCCCCCACAGCTTTTAGTATGTACAGTCTCCATGTTCAAAGAGGTCTCTAACAATAGTAATGAGTTTTAATTTTTATAATGGCTCTAAGTCACTTCGATAAGCTTGGGTGAGATACCCAGAGAGATAGAAAGCTGCAAATGACAATCATCAGTGCTCCCTTACGGAGAAGCTTTAATAATTTAATCAAACCTGAATAACCTAATATTTTAAAACAGCTAGCAAATATGAGAGTCACACTTTAATTCATAGCTTTAAGAGGTCCACAACTGTGTTTTTCAAAACTTATCCTTAGCAGTCTTTCAGACAATGATCACGGTTGGTTTTTCTCCATGAAGAAAAATCTTATAATAAAACAGTATAGCATTAAAAACCAAGTTAAGATAATCCCAGAGGGGTTAATGGGTATTAGTGATATTTTATCTCTTGCAGTCAACAAATCACCTGTTGAGCAGTCCACACATAGTGTTGCAAGTCATTTAAGTAAAAATGAGTTATAAAAAGTCAGCAGTCTGCAAACAACTGCTCACTATCATAACCTGTAAACAAAAACTTTGAGGTTTTAAATGGTAAAAAGAAAAGATACACAAATAAAGAAAATGTCAACAGAGCAAATTCTAATGTTATCCATTATGGTATATCAGTAGTGGAGCTTGGAAAGTGGCAGGCGAATTGGTGATACACTTGTTGGATTAAAAGTTTGGTCACAAACTAATAGAGCAAACATATGAGTAGCACAGAGCTCCACTATCATCCAAAACTATTATAAATAAATAATAAATTTACCATCTGCACATCTAATTTGAATATCTCAATTCATTTTGAGTTGTACTGTTTGGGATTTGCTCATGACAGGAATCATTATAGGAATAACATAATGCAAGTTACATTGTTCAACATCTTTTAGCTTCAGGGATAAAACACTATGAGGAGTTTGTTGAGTTTAGCAGCCCCTGTAAACAAAGATGCACCAAGCATCACTACTTTCAGAAAAACGCTGTATTTAGCAGATGCTTTAAATACAGCCAAGGATTATGTTAGAAAAATACAGCTTAAAGTATGACTATCACACTACAAACAAACAGTTAAAAGACCTGAATATTAATATCCACGTATTTTGAAAAGGCATGTGTTGTGTTTTAACAAGTGTCTCCAGAAAACGGGTATCTTGTGAAAGGTGAAGTGTTCAAGTGTTGAGGAATTTCGAGGCGTTCCGTGGTCTAGAACCTCTTTGTGTCGGCAGCTGAGGCAAGACTTCCTGAGTTAGTGGAACCGGTCATGGTACCCGATCCAGAAGTGATGGAACTGGATAAACAAAAGTTAGTAGCTTTCTTCTTGGGAGGGTTCTTCAGTGTTCCAGTGCGCTCTTTGACTTTGTATTCCAGTGTGCTATGGGGCACGCCATAAACCCCTTGGGCCTTAGAGACACTCATGCGACCAGCCATCACCATGGTGATTGCCTCCTCCATCAGTTCGTGGTCGTACTGACGGTATCTCCCACGTTTCTTTCTAGGTTGTTTGTCTTTGTCCCGGGAACTGAGCCCCTCTTCTGATTCATCCAGTGAAGATCCACGTGGTCCCAGACGATAAGGTGACTGACTGACACTGCCCAGACAGCCTTGTGCCAAGAACGGAGGTCTGAGTTTGAAGAGGGATGAAGGTCTGGCAGATGCTGTAGACGAACTGGCAGTACCCTCAGTTAATGAGGTACGTTGATGTAGGTTTTCGGCTATGCTGCAATTCTCAGCTGAAACTGATCTGGTGTAGTCAGACATGGAACGGACCTGAGGAATACGCAGAGGTGTAGGAGACTCCAGACTAGAAGTTGGGCTTGATGGGGGCTGGAGAGAATCCCTGAGCTGGGAGAAACAGTGAGGGGCGGTCTTTTGTGAACCGCTTGGCTGATAGAAGGTAAGAGCTGATGATGGGAAACTTAAGTCTCCATTCTCCTCTGCGCCTCCCCCAATTTCTGCCCGCTCTGCCCAAGCTGCCACCTTCTGGAGAACAAGGCGGGCTTCACCGCCTAACGTGGATGACATCACATTGTGTGATGCCACTTCATCCCTGAAATCTCTGCTTTGTGATGTAAGCTGAAGCAACAACCCTTGCCTCCCCTCAGCCCAGGTGTCCAAACCTCGCCTCAGGGTTTGAAGGGGTATTCCATAAAGCAAAGCTGCGCGCTGCTCCTGCAGCCTCCCTGAACGGATATCCTTCAAAGCCTTGGACAGCAACCCCTGTGACAGCTCCCAGCTCCTCTCAGTGTACTCCTTCTGCCTGTGCTGCCTCCTAGGGATGGGAGGACCAAACAGCAGGGTGAGGATGGAGGGGGGTTGATTTTGGCATTGGGGACAGGGGAGGGGGTGTAGACCCAGGGGTCCACTCCTTTATGCCTTGTGGTGGTAACATCACTACGATTGTTAGTTTCATGTCTGTATGTTTTCAGTCTGTTTCTGGGCTCTCAAACACACACTGCTGTTGTGTGTCTGCCATGCACACACATTCTTTGTGTGTGGCAAAGCCTCTTCACGTCCAGGTGGGACAGTCTGTGAATGGCTGGGGTTACTTTGGCGCTCACATTCAACCCCTGCAGTTTTGTGATTTCCAGTGAAACTCCTACATGCTTGAAGGTTGAATATTCAAACTCATAAATGGTTCAGTATGAAACGGAAGTAAAATCATTATGAAATACTGCTGTCTTTTCATTTTACAATCCTGAGCTGTTGGCAAATATGATAATACGGACTCTGCTGTGACGTTACCGCTCAAGATATAAAAGAGTCAACCCCATAGAACCAAAACACCGAACACAAACTAGCTCCCAGCATGACTTACAATTACCAATGCACTTCAAAATAGTGGCCAGGTTATTTTTTTAGGCAGAGGAAATGTAAACTGTCTGATTTAAATCAAGCAACACTATCAATTATGACATTAATGCACAACAGTTGTAATGCCAACTTACCGATCTTTCTCACAATATTGACTAGAGAGAAGATGGTGGGGTCAGCAGTGATAAACTTATTTAGCAATCAGAATTGTTTTAGTCTAAGTGAATCGAGAGAAAATGCTTAAAGCAAGGCATTTAATACTATATTTATGAGGAACCCCGACTTTTCATTAGTATTAGATTTCTTCCACGTTCACTTTTTAACATATTTAAATATCACAAATTCATAGCAAGAAGCAATGCAAGCATGACAAAACTCTTACCCCAAAACTTTGTGATTAGATGACGATGAAGTTGCTGAGCTGGCAAAATTTCGGTTGGATAGGTCTAGCACGCCATCTGTTACAAGACAAATTTATTTGTTAATGGCAGGATTCCGTGTCCTTTCAATGTGCATCTACTCTGCAGTCTGAAAACCTTAGAAGCTGAAAATATGCATGCACATTCCTTGCATTCAAGCTTTTTTCCCTACCTGGTTCAGGCTTAATCTCCTTCTCTTCCAGCATTCGGCTCACTGTGAGGTCCAGAGGGGCATCTGATGTTTCTGACAATGGCGATGAGGAGCTTGTTACACCATTTGTGTTGGTGCGGAGCAAGCACTTGGACGCGTACTCCACAGCAAATTCACGTATCATCTTCTTCATCAGCTCCTGGGCAACCAGAGGTATGTTCGAATCACAGTCCATGGGCACATCTAACAAAGAGGGCACAGAAACAGATGGAAGTTAAAATGATTTAAACAAAGTCAGGGAATCCCTTAATCTTTAAAAACTTATTTCATCAAGGACAACCTTAGTAACTGGACCAGCTGATTTGGCTGATTCAGCATAACATTTCCTTTTTCAACCAAATTCATAGTTGCTGCATCTGCTTGTACACAAAACATATTTGTCATAAATTTTTCATCTGCATCGGCCATTAAGAGGCCACTAGGAAATTCTGTACCTGACTGCATGCAAACAAAAATTGCGTAATTCAGCAAATCATGTGAAAACCTTAGAAGCATAAAAGAACCATAAAAACATGGATTTTATGCTGCAAAAAGTCACAAAGGTCTAACTATTGACTAGTCAGCAGAGGCAACATATTTGTAATGGGTGACTAAGGCTACAGTCACACTGCAGGCCTTAATGTTCAATTCCAGTTTTTTTTCTGAGATTGGATTTGTTTTGTGGTAGCTCATTATAATTTTGCATGCATAGACGTGACGTCACACACAGCTATCTGTGTATATGGAAGTAACATTTGCTTCTTCTGTCGCCCCCCTCCTCCATTACAGAATTGTGATGTTCGTCTCATCTTAGTGATCTAAAAGTTGGATGAAATGCAACATGACGGCTTAAACTGAGTTCAGTTTGACAAATTCCAGAGAGGTGGGTTGGATTTTGGGAAAATAAATAAACAAATAAGATTTGTTTGGCGCTATGAGAACGCACAAACGGCCTCTGGTTCAGGTCAAAGAAGAGCTCGGTCCGCCTACAAACGCAAGTCTCGGTCTACTTTAAGTACAGGAGGTGGACTATAAAACAAAGTGCATTATGGGTTTGGGACAAGACATCACAGGTAAACACAACCAAAACATAAGTGTGTGTGGGGTGATAGGTGGCTCTGGGTGGGAGAAATGGCTACTGGTAAGATGTGAAAGAATTTGGGAAATGTTTTATAGAAATATGATCAACCCGGTACAGATAGGATCTGATGCAGCTTTTCCTTTTGTGGGACTGAAAAGTGTATAATCTATTAAGTCACAACTGTCCAAATTTAGTCCTCAAGGGCCACCAAGATATGTCACTTTTAAGAGTACAAAAGTTGTGTTTCTGGAGGAGGGATTACGTCTAATTTTAGGCTACTTTTAATTTCTTGCAACCATAAAAAAATATCCACGTTCAATATTTAATAAAGATACTGAATGAAAATATAATTTATTTCTCTGCCAGAAACAAAAAAGAAAAATGGGTCAATATTATGCCCTCCATATTTTGTTTTCTGGTTTTAAGACAAAACACAAAGAAAGAAATTAGCTAAAACCTTTTGACTGGCTTGTTTATTTAATCAGTAAACCCAGTTAAAACAAGATGTATCTGCTGCAAGAGATAAAAGAGAGGGGCTACATGGTGGTTAGCACCGCAGCCTCACAGCAAGAAGGTAACGGGTTCGAGCCTCGGCTGGCCCGTTCTCCCCCGTGTATGTGTGGGTTCTTTCCAGGTACTCCGGCTTCCTTCCACCATCCAAAGACAAACATGTTAGGCTAATTGGTCACTCTGAATTCTCCCTAGGAGTGAGTGCGTGTGGTTGAATGGTTGTTTGTCTCTCTGTGTTGGTCCTGCGATGGGCCCAGGGTGTACCCTGCCTCTCACCTGCTAAAATGCCTGGACAGACTCCAGCTTACCCGCAACCCGTAATGGACAAAGCAGTAGAGATAATGAATGAATGAATGCTACAAGGGAAACTTTGTAGTAAAAAAAAATCTTTGTAGTAGAGCACAACCACAAATTTGGTCTAACTTAAGTACTGGAATGCATCTAATTGCTTTCACTTGCCCGATCAGACAAATGCACAAGATTTTCCCCGAAACACAGAGTTTAGTTTCCCTGACATCGCTAATGTCGAGTTCTGCTACCACTCTGAAAGTTCTCCCATTTACTTACGTAAAGGGAGAATAAATGAACCCTGACTGGAAACGGCAAGGAAAGTGGCATAGCAAATGATTCACATGGTGAACATAAACCGACTCACCTTTCTTGTGAAACACTGCTTGGAGGAACCTGTGTGCTGACTGGCTGCTCTCAGAGATGGTCAGGGCCTGACAGGGAGATAAATCAGAGGGGGAGGAGGAAGGCGACATGGCTGCAGGTACTAGATCCTACGTGCAAAGAGAGACAAGTTACTTTATTAACCTTTGATACTTGGATGTTACATTTGTCAAGAACTAAGAATGACTGAGAAGCTTGGAGGTAAAAACACTGAAGTCATCGTGGAAAAAAATTCTTACACTGAGTTTGTCCAGTGAAAGGTTACAGAATGAACATTGAGAGTGGCTCGCTTCTGGGGACCAGTCATCCACCTCTTCAGGTTCACAGCCTAAGACAAAACGACACATATCCAGGCATTACAGTAACAGTGTAAGGCACATCAGGGAACAAACACTCTTAATTTGTCCACAAATCTGATAAGCATAACAACGGTTTCTAAACTGCATCATTATATTAACTCTGTGCTCTCTGCAAACCATTGACACATTAAAAAATTAACTAATTTAATTTTGCTATGTGTAATACAGCAGATTATCCACAAAGTACTTAAAGGCCAGCAAGTAAAAACCCTTTTCATGCTGGCCTGTATTTTGCTTTCTGTTCACTCATCAACACTGCAATAATGAGCCCAGTATTGAGAAACATAAAAACTGAGTGTGTACACTTTCATGCTGACCTGTTAAGACCCAACATCAACCTTCAGTAACCACTAAATTCTACATTTAGTCATTAACAACCGTTTGCGGTAAATTCATATTGATTTATTTAGCTCAAATCTGGTAACAAAATTCCAGCTGACCACTCCCAGTAAGATAATTCACTAACAATTATTCCACCCTTGACTTGTATGTCATATTACAATGATGATGTGGTGTCTAGTCATTATGACTAGTATTCAGGTAAGCCCTTCACTGTGGATAGAAACAGGCCACCCTAAAATGTGGACTTTTATCCCAAAGTAATAACTACGACGAGTGTCAAAGGTAACGAGAAAGTGTGCCATGGGCATGCTCAGTGCAGTGATGTCTGTTACAGTGGTGTCGGCATGATTGAATGGATCTCATTCAACCATCGGCTGCTTGAGGAGTTTCTTTCAAGAGACAGGGTGCACTGTGAGGTTTACTGCTCCGCATGATCCCAATAGTGGACGCACTTGATACAGAGTGCTGTGAACTTTGAGTTCACGTGGCCATTATTCACAGTGTTGATAGAAAAGTGAAAATGTACACACAGAAAAGAAAAATAGAGAAAAGAAACTACTTTGTGCATATATTCATAATCACTGTCCTGGATGAACATAATTAAGGATTATCGTTTACATGAATACATTTGCATCTATAGGTGAGGGATGGATAAAGTTGCTATGAAAAGCATACTATATTATAAACATCCCTTGACAAGATTTTATTTTTAACTACAAGCTGAACCACAATTGCTTGGGCTGGTTAAACCAAAATCAAGCCTTTTTCTTAAAGATTAAAAATTTTAAATACTCCTAAATGACGGATTAGTACACTGTGAAAACATATGTTTTTATTTTCCAGATTGGTACAATCCTGCCACTTGTATAAATGATGTAACTGCATGTTACATAACTACATAATTCTGCATTATATATCCCTTGCCCTCTACAATGCAATGCACTTGAAGGAAGCAGTTCAATAATGCAAAGGTAGTATCAGAGGCCAGTTAAAGAAGATAGTCTAGTCTATTCAACAGCAAAGTAAAGCCAGGTGAAAGCAGCAGTGGGATATAACCCACTGCTGAGTGTATCATCATGCAGCACATTATGTATTCCCTAAGCACTAGCTACCGATCGAGCATGTGACTACTTGTATAAGAACAACTGGCCTATTTTACTATGTTTAATAGTTTCAGTTACTGTGCTGCAATTTTCTTTGTGCTCTTTTTTTATGATCACTTGCCTGTATTTCTGTTTCCTTTCTTCCAAACTATAATAGCAGTCAGTAAAACTTTGACCTTCTGCCCAGTGAGGCATATGGTGGAGGGAGTATTAAAGTGGACACTAGAAAGACTTAAATTAAGAAAACATTCAAATTTCAACCTTATTTAAATTGACTCCACATGACAATTTCAAGACATGAATCCAGGACTCATGTCTTGATTGATATGAAGCGTGGGTACTGCCTCCATTTTTGTTTCTCAGTCACAGGCCTGAAAAGTTAACAAAGTTTTTTTTCCCCCTTGCAATGACAAAGACCTTTTTAGATTTACATGTCTCTCTTTTTTACTTGTCTCTAAGGCATCTGTGTGAAATGATGTCATAATTACCATAGTTATACTTCTTAAAATGAGTTAAAATCATACATTCCACAATAAAAGTCCAACAAACATTACTGACATGTCACAGAAGAAAATACAGTTGTATTAATAAAGTCTGCATTCCATGTGGGGGGGGATCCTGCAGGTATGCAGGCTGGTTCACGGTCAAGGTTGACTGGGGAACTAGGAGGAACTAAGCAACTGTTAACATCACTGATCAGATTTGTTATTTTCATGCTTTGGTGAGTGAAAATGTCTGTGGTGAAACGACACAGTTATTTCGTTATCGAGTCCTTGTGAATGTTAAAAATTTCAACTGCGTTTCACAAGACTGACCACCTAAAAATAGCAATGTTAATTTATTTCTGAGTCCCATTTCAAAGAAAAAAAATAGGTTTCCTTATACTCCTTACTAGTTAGAAAAATGACTGACAAAATACTAATTGTACCAACTCAATCCCTTGACCTATTAATAATTAGGAAAGAAACTGTGAACTTAATAAAAAGACTTCATTTGGTAAAACAGCTGTTGTAAAATAAATAAAAATTTGTTTTTAAGGATTTACAGAAATCAGTTTGACAGTGTTTGAGCTTCAAAGATAGGGTTAACATGTTAGAAGGATTGGGAAACAACTATTCCATTGGTCTGATGGGACTATGCAAAATTGCTATGATACAAATATGCACAATCAATAACCCACCAACAAATAAATTGAGGTCTTTCAGCAGAATTGGACCATAGATTCCCTCCAGAATACATTCAAACCCTGCAAGACAAAATAAACAATATGTCAGTACTGATATTAACAAGAGACTGGAAGTACTTGACAATTTAGGACAGTCTGTTCCATTAATTTGTGTATTCATATATCTAAGCTAGGTCTACGGCCACAACGTTTTCACCAAACAGCTGTGCCGCTACGGAAGGCTGTAAACGTCTTTAATTAAAAAAACAAACAAACAAACAAAAATAAACAAATAAAAACACTTTCACTGCTTCGTGCGCTTGGCCAACAATACGTGCATACGTGAACAGTTGTGACGATAATTATTTTTCTTAAAGCTAATTCAGGCAAAGCTAGGCTATTGGTACCTGTGGAGTAAAAATTGTGCTAAGCATTAAACTAAGTGCTGATAAACTGCGAACAGAGACTCCTGTAGCGAATGTTTTCCTATATTATGGTATATTCTCAGATCAAATGACATTGACTTCTTTAACGTGTCAACAATACCCTCCCCCCAAATGACAGCTTAACATTTTCCTTAGCTTAGCCTCCGATTGCCAAATCCATAATAAATACAAGTGTCAGCAAACAAATCCACTTAATATCGTCACTACAGTGGACAAATGGTAAGGTACGCCTTGTTAATGGGTGTATGAAGGCTTCTTAGTAACATGAATGCGTCGGAAAAAGCGAAGACCGGTGAACAGCCAGCTAGCTCACCAGGGACAAACAAAGGGAGTCAACACATACAAGCTAGCGTGTAGCTGTTAGCTGGTGCAGTTCACCTCCTATAGCGCTATGAGCTACCAGCTAGCTACTATTTAGCTAGCTAACATTAGCTAGCGATACAACACAGAACGGCACAGCGATTGCTCTGCTGTAGGGAAAAGTATTTTAAGTCCGTCGATTTAGTACAAAATAACCACTTGGATGCAGTTCATACCAACGCAGTGTATTAATCTATGTCGCCAAGAATCAAGTTCCCGCCGAAACCCTTTCCTTTCTGCCGTGCATTTGGTGCACTGCACGGCCGCCATTCTCGGTCCTTCCCCCCCTCTGTCTCCCTCTGTTTGAACCTCAGGAGGAAGCTGCTGCACAGTGAGGGTGATACCCACAACTCACCACCAGAGGGAGCAACAGTCGTCTTCTTTTCGCTTTTTACTGTCCAACCTGTTACTATATCGTGCTTTATCCGGGAAAGTAAAGCACAATATAATTACTAAGGTGTGTAACAGTTAATACATAAATATATATATCTATATCTTTTAAAAAAATTACCTCTTCCTTTTTAAACTTGAATGTTTACATGCCTTATGGTGCTCCTTAAACCGTCATATCTACCTTTTATTGCCCTTTAAATTGGGCAATGTAACACATTAAAACAGAATACAAATTCCACTTAAAAAAAAATAAGGTATTATTTCTAGAATGTTAATTATAAAACCCATAACGTCATGGAGTCCCGAAGGTCCTGAGACATTAAAAAAACCAAACCAAACAAAACAAAACATTATGTCTACAAGATATTATTAAAGCAAGATCAACTGTGTAAATATCACTTGCCTCATATTCACAGTGATGTTGAATCACTATCATGGTGTGTTAAAAAAGCCATAGAAAAGCAGGTCCAGCTATCAGTCTTAATTTAAAACTAAACTTAGAAGGCTTGGAAGTGACGCACCTTTGACATTCAGCTCATGATAAATACAACCACACGAGGGCAGCAGAGCACTTTCAGAGCCAGCTTTTAGCTGTAACTCCTGTGTAAATTTAAATGTTAATATTAAAACAGGGCCAAATGTATTCACTTGATGGCACAGACCTTCGCACCATTAATACTATTATCTGACTCTTTATTAATTTAGCATTGGGCTTGCCAGCTGGGAAGCCAAACATTCTCACTGAGGCCCACCAGTGCCGACTATACTGTGTCATGTAAATCTAGTGTGCAAATGGGAATACAAGGCACCAAAACACATTATGAACTTTAATTATGGAATTAAGTAATGTGCTTATATTATCCTGAGAGAAGAGGCAAAATATGCTACACAAAAAACACATGTTAAGTTTTTATCATCTGTGCCATAGAATATCGATAAAACAAACATGTGTTTCTTTATTTGTGTCTATTATTGCACTAAGGAAGAACTAGGTTCCCTCCCAACCCTACTTCACCTTAGGTTACTTTGGCTGATTAATGAAACCATGCATCAATGAATCTCAATGCAGAACCCCAGGAAATAGTTCATTGTGTGTGTAGAAGTGACAGAGTGAGGGACAGAAGCAGGGAGGCCGATTAGAGAACATTTGAGATCCAGTTGTGATGAGCCGTGAAGGGCTGCAGAACAGATAGGCACATATGAATGAATGTTGGGCACGGCGAAGGCAGCAAGTGCCACAGGCCCAGGTGGAATTCATTGTCATGGTGACTTAAGGCGCTGTTGCTGTGGAGATGGTGATGAAAGACGGCAGTCTGGTGGACGGCATTTCTGAGCCAGAGCGTGACCAACAGCATACAGCCCACTGCACCGTGGGGACAGAGATGATTATGTGCAGGGTCACCATAATGTCGAGAGTGTGAGCACTTCAGGCACACATACGTCTGGGATCTTTGTGTCTGTGTGTGTGTGTGTGTGTGCACGCGTTTGAATGACTATTTTTGGTGTCGCAGCATATGCATTGACTGATCAGGAAATAAGTAGCAATTTAGCACCAAGGTGGTGGTCCCTCTGCAGCTTCTGCAGAAACCCAGAGGAGCTTTTAACACTTTAGTTTCACAAAGTTCTGACTGTAGTTATGGCTGCTCAGATGTGAGTGTGTGCATGTGTGTGTGCGTGTATGTGTAAGCTTGAGCCTAACTGTGCCAGACCACACCTGGATCTTGTTATATATTTCAGAGGAGGGGCACAGTAGCTACACGTTTTAATTTCCTTCCATTTTACTACTTCAACAAATCCAAATTCAACAGCCAGAAATAGAATTTTGTTGACAAACTACCAGACATTAAATATGCCCACATGATAAAAGAAGGGAAAAAAAAAGAAAAGAAAAAAAAAATCTAAGAGATCTCATCACTCTGTTTCACTAATAAAAAAGCATGTCCTCAAAATTATCAAGGCAAGATGAGAACTCAATCATCCATCTTATTTAGGTTAACTTGTTCCTCCTTTCTTCATGTCAGACTTTAACTTCAGTTGTTCCAACTGCATCACTCTTTTCTCTGATGAAACACGCTTATTATTTCAGAAGCTTTCAAGTCAATTAAATTTACAGGTGCATTCCACATGTCCGTGTTTTTTCTTTTTTTTTCTTTTCAAGAAGATTAGAACCAGTTCTTCATCTGCTGTAAAAGAAACACCTCACATATTTAATATAAACAGGATTTAGTTGGTATTAGTCAGGTTTTATTGTTCTCACTGACAATTAAAGCGACTGGGCATGCTTGCTCGGTATGAGCTCACTCTCTTTGCCCTGTGTGCCCTGAAACTGATGCATGTTACTCATTGCATTTTTCTAGTTTCATCCAGTTATAAAATCAAGGCAATTGCTGAGTTTACTACTTTTAATATTTTTTATGCACAGTTAAATATTTGGCTTTTTTTTCCCCTTTAAATTTCAAAATACATTGGATTTAACTACACTGCATTGTGTACAATTCACTGGTGGTGAGTGGGGGGGACTTTATGTCTAAAAGTTCAGCCTTTGTGTTAGCTGACAGACAAAGGGATGTGTTTTGTGCCAATACTAAATATGTATATATATATATATATATTCCACCATCATAAACTCTGATTTAAAATGAACATTTGTTCTCATTTACAGGGTTAAATTAATTATACACTGAACAAGTTAAAACAAGCCATTTACTGGAGTAAAACCACAGCCACTTCAGACTTCTGGAGAGTCCAAAGTCTCATTGTGATTTTGGCAACTACCCCCATAAATCCTAATGTCTGACATGGTACAGATGCCGGCCACACTTTTAAGGGGTTTTTCAAATGCGATTTACAAAAATTATTTATATAACCAACTCTGACAGCCTTGGCATTGTTTTTATTAAACCATGTGAAGCAGAAAGGAATATGAATGCAAAGAAAATAAGTATGGAAATGATTACCTGGGTGCTTTTTGAGTGTGTGTGCTTGTGTGAGTTTCTGTGCATGTGCAGCGTGTGTGTGAAGTAGAGTCTCAGGGATTTGTGTTATGGTTGGAGCATGGCCATTGTGATTATTACAGAAATGTTCTAGTCATGTCCCTACAGAATCCAACTTGAACCTTCGTTTCAGCTTCTCAAACACTTGTCGTGGGGCAAGTGAATGTGTCAAGACATCTGTTAACCTAGCATTAATGAGAGGTGGGGGTTCAGTGTGTGAAGTGTATGAAATGGCAATGCTTACTTTTGATTAAGAATTTTCTTGTCCTTCAAAACCTTCCAGCTTGACTACTAGATTCCTCACACATTTCAAGAATCCATGCACCGCATTGGAAGGATAAATTGTCAAAACTTTGAGTGATGTGAGGCAAAGACAAACAGAAAAGAGTAAGAAAGGTCAAGAAGTGTAAAATAAAAGTTTAACTTCAGCTGGATGTGTGTAGACATGCATACAGAGACTGTGAGAGCTGTACTGCTGTGCTGAGAGACACCAAGCTGCTGTCGATTTGAAGAAGTCTTTCATAACTTCTGCGCTGTCCAACTGGTTTTAACTGACCCCCATCACTCTCCCTCTGTGAGAGCTGTCTGTCTTCTGTGGGTCTGGGCTGGTCTTTAGGTAAGAGGGGGCTCAGGGAGATGTGTCTTGTTCTGGAGGTAAAAGGTAAAAAGCAGCTGGAGGGGCTTAAGCAGCACTGCAGCACTACGAAGGATTATCATTAATTCCACACACAATGAGGCACTTGACTTTTAAGACACATGCACATGCAAGCACACGCATACTCACAAGCATGTCCATACACACAAACACTAAGGTGAAA
This sequence comes from Melanotaenia nigrans, assembly GCA_037177435.1. NCBI lineage: Eukaryota > Metazoa > Chordata > Actinopteri > Atheriniformes > Melanotaeniidae > Melanotaenia > Melanotaenia nigrans. The sequence continues at coordinate 491 of JBAFTC010012501.1, read as the reverse complement.
GTGCGCTGTGAAGGGGGCTGGAAGGTGGAGGGTCATTTTAAGTGGATGTGCACAGGGCCAGACTTTGCCCTAGGGATGGAGGAGGAGGGAGGTGAAGGGAGGGGGTGAGAGGAAATAGCCCAACTAAAAACACATGCAAGGTCAAGTGTCTGCCTTCATCTTGCAAATAATTAAAGAAAAAGCCCCAAAAAGAGCACACTGCCATCAGACTTATCAGTCGGGATTTTTCTGTCTGCTTCTTCAGTTGTCTGTATTTAATATGTCATAGGTCTGTTTACCTGCCTGTCAACCTGCCTTTCTGTTCTACACTAGCATTAAAGTCAAAGGCAGCTTTGACCATAAGGTGAAGGAAAGGACTTTTGTCAGTGACTCGTGTGTTACGTTTTCCATGTTTGAATTCTTCTGTTTTGCCATTAAAGGAACATTACACAACCTTAGCCTATACCAAGAAAAAGCTAGGGATATTTGGCTTTCTAAAATGATCTGTAACT
>JBAFTC010012490.1:0-15790 GCA_037177435.1 Melanotaenia nigrans | reverse complement strand
ATACAAATAAAGATCTGATTTCATAAAAAAAAAAAATACGAAATATAAGATGATCTTTTTAAGCTATGAGGCATTAATAAATTAACTGCCAGACTGCATACAAACTACTGCTTAGTGATTCTGTTCATGATGCGAAAACAGGAATTATGAAAATAGACAGAAAATAGAAATGACACATTCGCCAAGTAAATGCAGTATTTATCTGGCTGTGATGTCAACAAATAAATACTTAGAAATTGCCATCAAAGGATCTTAACTGTCTACAAGATTAGTCCAGTTTCTTTGAATTTGAAGAATGAAGGGATTTAAAAGCCAACAATGAAGATGTACAGGAGGTGAGATAAGGTTGTAAATCCTCCTGTGAAAATAAGGAGACACCAAAGTGTGATACTACTGATTTTCTTTTTGAGCCAATACCAAGTAAAATTCAAGCCAGTATCTGTGATGCCGGTCCTATACTTTGTACAAAAACTTAATGTGTTTGGAAAAACACTTTCAAAGCAGCAAACTGATAGTTTACATTTTTATAGAATACTTTGTGACTCAAATTACCAAAAATTATCTGTAAAATACATTACTGACATCTGTCTCAACCTTGCAGCACCTGTGTCTCTATCGTTTGCTCATTGAATTTCCCTTTGGGATTAGAATTGAATTTCCCTTTGGGATTAATAAAGTATTTTTCATTTCATTCATTTCATTTCATCTCCCTTATCATAATTTCATTATTTACAGTGTTATGACTGAAATGTTTAAGGTTTGTAGTGTTGCTGCAACATCACCACGTCCTCCCACACACGTCATACAGCGCTGATGTATTTTAGCTCCACATGTGATGCTATGGACTGAGAAAGTGGCCGCTACACTCTGCCTTATTTCACATATGACTATGGCAGGTGGAATAAAAAGTAGTTCCTAGCATATTTACCCAAAATTACTAAAATATCAATAATTAAACATGGACATTGATTTTAGAACATTAACCTTCTAAGTCCCAAAGTTGCAAAATTGTGACATACTTCAAATCAAATCAAATCAAATCAAATTTATTTGTATAGCCCTATATCACAACAAGTTGTCTCAGAGGACTGTACAGAAGATGTATATACTTCAGGCGAGAAAGAGAACTTAAACCTGCTTAAACCTATCACAAGATGGCAGACAAGTGGATCTTCACTGTAACTATTGATAGGAGGAGTCAGAGGGGGAGTCGAGGGAGAGATCTATTCAGAGTTTACAAGGAAATTGCATTTGAAAAACATCAAACAGGGTTGATGAGGATGCACGCATAGCCAGTGATGCAGAGTGGATTACAGAGAACCCAGGCAACATATCGCAACACTTTTTACTGTTGACGAAGTACTGTATCATCTATCAGCCATCTTTGCTTCTGGAAGGGAAAGGGTTAAAAGCTGGTATCGGTGTTATAGATACAGTGCCTTGAAAAAGTATTTATACCGCTTGACCTTTTTCACATTTTATGACCTTACAATTACAAACTTGATGTGATGTGAAATCAACAAAAAGCCGTTGATTGCACTGCATTGTATTTAGGGCTGTTAGAATACAAGGCGTTGAATACAAATCACACTTTTCAGAATTGTATTTGTTTAAAATTTAAAAAAAAACCATGCATCCTTTTTGGTACACTTCACAATAATGTGCTACTTTGTGTTGGTCTATCACATAAAAAATCAACAAAATATATTCAAGTTTGTGATTGTAAAGTCACAAAATGTGAAAAAGTTCAAGGAGTATGAAAACTTTTTTTTTTAAAAAATTGTAGGTAAATCAAATCAAACTTTATTTATTTAGCACCTTTCATACATAAGGTAGAAATATTTGACATCACGTGTTTTTAACAAAAATGCAAAGTTGCATGCACTGATCTCACCAAGATTCTTTACATTTTATTTATGTATTTTATTTATCAGTTTAATTTAATTCTTACCATAATTTACATTTTCAATTTACAATATATGTAGCTGAGGAAAGGGAAGTCTGGGTTTTCCTGCTTAGGGAAATCCAGACTTCCCTCGCAACCGACCCCCCGCGGCCTGACCCTGGATAAGCGGCAAAAAATGGATTGATGAGATGGAATTTACAATATTGTGGCTGTCTGTTAACACACTGCAGGCTATTAAATTAAAATAATTTTACCTTTACAAGGAAGGAAGAAATATCTTAAATCCAGGCCTGTATTTCTTCTATATTACTAGGACAATACCTTTAACAGACAAAGACACAGTGTTTTATAATTAGTACAGGCAGTCTGAATTAAAATGCTAATTAACTTGGCAAATGAGGTAGACAAAAAATCCTTACGCACGTATTGTAGTATGAAGTACACATATGTTCCTCATACTTCAAATCTGAGACTGGTGCAGTTTAAAGCTTTAACAGTGTTTTCATTTTTAAACTGCACCTCCTCAAAGCCTTGTTCAGTGCAGTAGTTTAATTGTCTTTTCAGTTTATTTGTTTCTTATTTTTTACCAGTGTTCACACATTTCCACTTTCAGAAATTCACATTTCTGCACAACACTGAGATCCTCTGCTAACTGCTTTTGTTCTAAAACACCAGCTTTGTACTGAGCAGACTTTAAAGCTTAAGCCAAAACACTTCAGTTGTCTTTATGCTTATGTAGCAGCACACATATTTTTTGATTAGAGGTGTATAAAATTTGTATGTATGTAATGAATTTAGTCTTTTCCTCTGGGCTTTGACTATACTCTTAAAAATTAATTAATGTCCATTGAATCTACTTATTTAGATTTTTTACCCCCATAATATTAACTCATTTATTACTTAAATGACTCAAGGTAATTTTCTCTATTCATTGTAAGAACTATCAACTGGATGTCCTGATTTTCACCTACACAGATGGTTCTTGTAAGACCTGCTTCATACTTGGCATTGGTTAGTAGACATTTTGTTGTGTTAAAAATGCACACGGTGGAATATGAGCTCTGAATGTTTACATGAGCAGGACACAAGAAGCTGGGTTCAGTTTCATGGATGCTGGATAGCTCAGTTGACAAATATTAACACCTTCCAGTTGGCAAAATAGCTTCTCTATCCATTTCATCTGGCAGGCCATTGCTCAGACTCTCACTGTCTTCTTGTTCCTCTTCTTTTCTCTCCTCAATACCTTTAGAACAACCTTCACTTCCCAATGCTTGACTTTCATTTTCTACCTCACTCTGGTATAAGGACAGACCCCATACAAGCTAGATAAATACAAAATTATCTAAACCTGCACAAATTACAATAGAAGAAAACCTGATGTGTTACTAAGACTTAGAAAAAAAAAGAAAAAACCTACAGAGTGAGACTTCAGTTTCTTTTTTATAAATAAATTTTATAAATAAAGCTCACCAAAGGAAAAATATGGAAGCCGACCATGATGCAAAATGGCAGCAGAGGATGTCAAAAGTCTGAAATAACTTCACGTTAACCTTACAAACTAAATTAAACACATGTGAGATTTGTAAGGCGGACCTTGCAGACCACGGAAGTACGTCTGCAATGCTCGAACATTTAAAGACGAGGTATGTCGGACTTACATAACAACCTCATGCAAGATTTCAAAGCTGAAACTGAAATAAGATCCATTTAATAATAATGAGATACATAATCTGATTGGTTGACTAGTCGTTTTAATATTTGGTGACTAATCGACCATCAGAATAGTCATTAGTTGCAGCCTTACTGAGCAGTGGTCCAAAGTTCTCTTTTCTGATGAAGCAAATTATGCATCTTATGTGGAAATCCAGGTTCCAGAGTCTTGAAGTCTGGAAGAAGACCCTTAAAGTGCAGCGTGAAGTTTCCACGGTGGGTGGTGATGTGGGAGCCATGTCATCTGGTGCTGGTCCACTGGGCTTTATTAAGTCCAGAGTCCACACAGCGTCAACCAGGAGGTTTTAGAGCTCTTCATGCTTCCTTCAGCAGAAAAGCTTTGTGGAGATGCTGACTTTATTTCCAGCAGGACTTGGCACCTGCACACACTGCCTCAAAACCACAACCTGGTTCAATGACCAGGGATTACTGTGCTGGACTGGCCAGAAACTCTCCTGATCTGAACCTTGTAGAAAATCTATGCAGCATTACCAAGAGAAAGATGAGAAAGATGAGAAAGATGAGACACACGAGACCGAGCTATGCAGAAGAGCTGAAGGCCTGGACTCTGACACCCCCATCAACTCTTGTCCACTTATTCCATTATTCGTGTTTTATTTACTTAGTGACAGTACTTGTTTTGTTTATTGGCTTATATTTTTGTATTTCATGCACCAGGGTTTGAGAGAACCATAATTTTAATTCTATTTTCCCACACATGCTGCAGAACTGACAAGAAGCTGACTTTGTCTTTGGCGGCTCAACCAGCTGAGCAAAACACCAAATTTAAGAATAACGATCTGATATTTTAATGAATAATTCTTTAGTGCATTCTCCACTTGTGAAGCCTTTCCTTGCTTTACCATCTCCTGAGTCACCACAAACTCTGCAACAGCAGCTCGGTTTGGGGACTTGATCAACTTTTAGTTTGTATGTTGCAATATTCAGTTTTCCACAGAAGTTCTGAAAATGCTTTTTTCACTCATTTCCAGCTTCGCACTTTTCAGCAAAAGCTGTGCGTTTGCTCTGGAAATGTCTTTCTGGGGCAGCAGAACCAGAGACTTAAAGAAACTGGTTCTGTTCTGGGGACTGAAGGGGAGCTCCTGAAGCTGATTGTCCAGAGAAAAATGCTGCTGAACATTCAGTCAGAGGCTGCAGGAGGTCGTTCCTGCAGCAGGCATCAGCCTCTAAAACAAGAGCTTAACTGTTAAGTAAATATTATTGTTTGCTTTTAAAAAACTTCTCCAACATTTTTAGTCCCAGAGAGAAACTGCAGAGTATTTTTCATTTCATTTATTTTCATCATCCTGATCTCAGCCTTGCTACGACAACCAAACTCATCTCATTTTAATGAAAGTTCAACCTACATCAAAACAAAGACTTTACTAATGGTGACGTTATCAGCTGATGCTGCTCATGTAAAACCAGTGACTGCTGGTCAAGGTCTTCTCTGATTGAATAATTCTATTTGTTGAACTGAAACAGAGCGGTCCATGTTCAGAAACTGTTTTTTCCCTTTTCTGAACAGTTATTTTTGCTCTTTAATAAGGCAGAAGTATTTGTTTACCAGTTACTGATTAAATCAACCGAATACTTGTCAACCTAAATGACTGTTTGCTGCGGCCCCATACAGTACATGTTTTTATTTATTTAAAGAGTAAATCTTTATAAAAGGCTTCTCCAGGAAACTGCTGCTCCTGGTCTGAAGAGTCCAACATCTGGGACTGAAGCCATCTTTGCTGATTGCTGACAAGCCTGTTCTGCTCCATCATCAATTCTATGGATGACTTTAATGAGGCCAAACCAAAGCAGTCTGATTATAAATCTAACAGAAATGATGCAGTTGTTAGCATTGATATGACATTAGCTTTCCAGTGCATCTTTCACGCCTGAATAAAGCTTGAATCCAGAGAGACGTCTTATCCTCCCAAACAAGCCTGACAGAAACAAATCAGCTGTGGCTGGAAATCAGACTATTTCATGTCTTACGGAAAGACATTTCTTACATCATTTCAAAATGTATGCTGCAGCTTTTACATGTACCTTCGTTCTAGATCAACAACCGTTTTTGAGTTTTATGCGAGTTTCCATGAGCAGGGGTTCTGCACTGGATGTTGATATTTCTATAAAGTAGATGAGAAATTAGCGGAGCCCGAACGATGTGGCTCTTTTGAGGCCGATGCTGATTCGGATGTTTGGCAGAAAAAAATTCTGATAACCGATTAATTAAAAAAAATGAATAAAATAACTTCTATTTTATTTTAAATTTGCATTGTGCATTTTTCTTGCTATAGAGCAATAGTGGGACTAATGAATTAATCTTTAGATTTAGACCATAGGTGTATGCCATGTATGAAAGTAATATAATGAGTAAAGTTACTAGCAAAACATTATTTGTGCAGCCCTGTGATGCCCAATACAGTCTTTACTTCTCACAACTCCTTGTCCTCCTGGTTAATAGCGGTGATTGTGTCCCTCTGCACCGCCCACCCTGGTGCACACAGCAACTAGAAAGAAATATTATTTTACACTATATAAACTGCTACCAATCTCAGGTGTATCTGTACATATTTATTTTATTAATTAAAACAAATGACTATATTAAGGGCATCATTACCATAATTTAGCAGACGCTTTTTTCCAAAGTGATTCACCACTAGAAATTTTGTCTCCCGCATGGGATGATGTACCGACTGAGATATCCAGCAGCACGCTCCCATATCTCTGGCGTGTCTTCCTTCTGACTCCGTGATGACAGCATCTCCACCTGCTGCCACTGTGCTGTCTTTCTGACACCAGTACAGCCCACACCGTGCCCACTAATTAAACATTTTTACATTTGTCAATGCGGCCATCAGGATCTCTGACACCCTGAAAAATTCCACTTCTTTACTTTTTCCCTCCCGAGCCATCATGGAAATGATGTGATGAATACGTATGACACCTGACCATTTACAGCCACCATGTGGGCGTGGGAAGGCGTTCCCTCACATGCGCCCGCTTTAGACTCGATTCTGACTTATGAACGGAAACAGGTGTAGGACGTGCGTGTGCACGGTTTGATAAAACTGAAAGTAGAAGTGCAGCACCATTTTGGAAACAGCGGGGGCAGTGTTGAACAATATTACTGACATGCAACCAATGAAAGAAATAAACCATAGAAGAAGAAAAGGACCAGGCGGGAAAAGAAGATGACAATGGAAAGGACAACCTTAGACATGGAGGGAGCTTGTAAAGAAATGCTGTGTGAGTGTGTTGCACAGTTGCAAACAACTTTATAGCAGTGTATGTCCAAAACTGACGTCACAACGCAGGTGTGAACTCAGCACTGCCCACTAGTGGATGAACTGACACCATAACCATGTCAACTTAAAAGAGCGTGGAAGTATGAAGGGCAGCGACGTGAGACAACGCTTGAAATGGACGTACCTATTACGTGTGTGAGGGAGCATCAACGAGCTTTCATCCAGTTAGTGGATCCAGGAAAAAAACAAACAAATAAAACAGGGGAGGAGCTCAGGGATGAACACGGTGGCAGTGGCCACTTGGTGATACAGATCATTAATGAGGTTTTACTGCTCATGTGTCTAATGTAAACACAGTTATCACAGCAGTGGATGTGGGTTTATGGTAGAGGGAACAGTAGAAATCCAGCTCTGCTCCTGAACTCAAACAGCTCCCCTGGTTAAATGATCCCACCACAGGCCTGAAAGCCTGGAGAAAAATAAAGACTTAATTCATAAAAAAACCTGTCAGCTATCCTGTCACAGCTGACAACTGTTAGAGAATATGATGCTTAACTAACTGGCTAAACATTTCCCGCTTTATTAAAAGGAAAAAGTGGGAAATATCGGCACTAAAATGTCTGATTCTTGCATAATTTCCATTCTTCGTGGTAATTCTGCCTCTTTTCCACAACGACTGTCCAGAGAGAGCTCGGCAGCAAGGATAAGAAGAGAGCTTCACAAATACCGTAATTAATGATAAAATATAAAACTATGGATGACGGGTGAAAACCGGCCGTAAAAAACAGACAGAAACAGGTCCCAAGAGAATATGCTGACAGGTCTCCATAACAGCAGAGCTGCAACTTCTCCAGTAACAACAACCTGTAAGCCTGCTCCGTCACCTCCCTCTTCCTGGGGAGGGGAAGCCGACAGGAGAGCCTCCCATCCCGGTCCTGCTCAGCCGGCTACCTGCGGGGCTGTTTTCCTGCCATCGTTTCCAGATGGACAGGTGCCGACAGACTCAGCCCAAATAACAGCTGCGACAAATGCAGGAGGAAGAGGAGGAAGAGGAGGCTGAGCCGCCGCCCGTCTGCTCTCCAAACACACCGACAACCACATGACTTCTTCACCATTTCTCCATTTTCTCTGTTTATCTTACCGGCCCCCTCCTCTTCAGGGAGATGTTCTTCCACAGGAGGAGGTGGAGCTGGTGCAGGAACCCCATGTTGCTTCAGATTCTGTCCGCCTGCGGCGGCCTGTAGCTGGATCCAAACAACCGGTGGATGTCGGCCCCGTTTCCGGGCATTCCGTCCGTCTCAAGCTGTCGTGTTCAGTCGGTGATGAAGGACATGACGCGAGCTCATTCGGTATGGAAAGCCGTTTTAGCCAAAAACGTGCGTCCAAATGCGCCTTCTGAGCGCGTGCTCGACGCCTTCTGAGCGCGTTCACGATGCGTTCTGAACGCGCTCAGAACACCTTAACCTGGAAAACGTGTTCATTCATTTGCTGAGTCGCTCCCATTGGCTGAGGACTCTGGGTTAAGCCATTTCTTTTAAAATCGTGGGGCTTGCAGACTGTAACACCATCAAATGTTGGCAGTGTCATCAGTAGGTTTTATTATTCTTATTTTATAATATAATATATAATATTAGACTTATTATTATTATTGACACCCTATGCCATCGGTTGTTTAGTTTTTTGTTATTAGAGATAAAAGAAAAAAAAACACACACACACACAACAAATGAACATTAAAAAATAAATTATTTTTAAACGGTCAGTGTAATTGATTTTCCTAAATAGAAGAGCAAGTTTCCTTCTTCAAGGACTACTGAGGTCTTATATTTGCCATTTCTTTTCTATGACAGCTTGCAGGATCTAAACAAGCAGTCCAGCTACAGTACCAGCTCCAGCTGATGAGAATACTTTCCTAGCTGGAGCTGTTATTCCTAAAATAACCAGCAGATGGAAACATCCCGTCTGTAGAGGATCAGCAACCTGCTGCTTGTTTACTGTTTAATCGAATCAAATCAGATTTTATTTATATAGCACTTTTCATACACAAAGTAACACAAAGTGCTGTACATAATAAAAACAATTCCTGCACAATAAAAACTAAATTTAAAGCCTTCACACATCAAAGAATGAGTGAATGGATTAAAGAATAAAAAGGCACAATCATAAAAAAAACTCACACTCATACAAACCAAGCGCATGCACACTCCCTCCCACCCGCCCACACCCCAATCTGTACAAACATGAACTCTATCACTAATAACTGTCTCTGAAAAAAATAATAATAAAATGAAAACATCTGGCTTGACTCTGCTGTGAGAAAACAATATTTTGGGGATCCATTCACACTGGACGCCAACCCACCCATGACCACACAGGGCGCCACCACAGGAACCACCTAGGTTGGGACAGGCCGGGGTCCACACCACATCCACAGGGCTGCAGTGCAGGACCCCCAGCCACCCAGACAAATCACAACAATAACAAATAAAATTCAGCTATAAGCTAGACTAGAAAGAAAGGTCTTGAGCCTGTTTTAAAAACACCAACAGTCTCTGCAACCATTAGGTTCTCTGGCAGGCTGTTCCACAGTCCAGGCCCGTAGTGGTGGAACGAGGCCTCACCAGAAGTCTTGGTTCTGACGTTGCCAACAACCCAGAGGGCGGTACCAGAGGACCTCAGGGTCCGCGAGGGTTCATAATCTAAAAGTAAGTCTGATAAGTAAGAAGGCCCAAGACCATTAAGACATTTATAAACAACTAAAAGAACCTTAAAATCAATCCGGAAACGCACGGGGAGCCAATGCAGTGATTTGTTCCCGCTCTCTGGTTCTCATCAGAACTCGTGCTGCAGAATTCTGGAGTAATTGCAGCTTAGAAATAGACTTTTTGGGAAGACCAGAGACCAGAGCATTAAAATAATCTACTAGCAATAAAAGCATGCTTCAGCTCCTCGTTGCTGGAAAGAGAGAGAAAAAGGCAGACTCTGCCGATGTTTTTATGATGATAAAATCCTGTCTTTGTGACATTTCTAATGCAGCTCAGAGTCAAAAATGACACCCAGATTTCTCACTCACTGAGAATATTTAAAGTTTTGTAATTTTGGTAAAATGATCTTCAGGACCGATAACTAAACCTTTGGTTTTGTCCTGACTGAGCTGTAAAATGTTCTCTGCCTTCCATGACTTAATGTCTAAAATACATTTTGAAAGGACGTTAACTGGCTCCAGGTCATCAGGAGACACGGCGATGTAAAGCTGTGTATCATCAGCATAGCTGTGGAAATCAATGCCGTGTTTCCTGATGACATCCCTAAGTGGCAACATGTACAAATTAAAAAGAAGTGGGCCTAGAATTGATCCTTGTGAAACCCCACATTGAATTTTATGGATCTTTCAGGAGCATGTATCCATACTTACATAAAAATGTTGATCTGTGAGATAGGAAAACCATTTAAGAACACTACGTGAGAAATTAGAGGGTAGCAGTGTTTTAAATAAAGTTGTAAGCCTGCTGCTTGCTCTGTTACTGCTGCCTTGGGGACACTACAGCTGCAGCTAACACTAGCGTTTCAGAAAGGGAGCCTGGTGTCTGTGAAGAGGCTACAGCAGCTTCAGCTGATGGTAGGGAAGAGGGGCCTGTATAGTCGTACCTGGTAAGTATATTTTATTATAATAGTAACTGCTACTGTAATAGCATGTGATTGGCACACAAAATCATATCTAAAACCAGCTAACATATGGTTTGGCTGAAATGAAGGCTGCTGCTGCACTGTGTGTGTGTTTAAATGTGAGTGCATTGTAGATGACAACTCTATTCTATTCTATTCTACAGTCATTTAGCAGACGCTTTTATCCAAAGCGACTTACATTTGAGAGTAACCTGGCCAGTCTTGTGGAGTGTGGAGTGAAAGTAATGGGAGTATCAACCTTTAAAAAAAACTGCGTTCAGCATTACATTTTTCAGTAATGGTTAATCAAAATAATTACTTTTTCCATCGTTACAGCGCCATTTCAGTTACTGAGGATAAAACGTTACTGACAGCGTGTTACTATGGTAAGATAAGATTTGTTTTTAGGGTTATTGGTATGACTGAAACTGGAGAATACATAAGTAGAATAGTTGCCGTGTTGTGTTGTGACCAGGTGCAAGTGAAGTGGATCCGCACCATTTATTGCAGAGTTTTCACTCCAGGTAATCAGACGGATGACCCGCTCAGATTCAACGACTTGCTCACACCTCTTTTAACCACATGGGGGTGGAACAAACTACCAGAGTTGGTTTTCCGATAAACTTAGAAAATGTTCCAACCTGAAATATGATGTTGATTTTTGGCTTTTATTTGTTCAGTAGATAACTTCATATTCATATGAATCCTCAAACAGTTTCTGCTGATTTTAATATTCTTTTCAGCTGGTTTAGGCAGCGAAGTTCTGTTCCAATCCTACTAATTAGAAATCTGAAATTGATAGTGTTGCATTTTGCAGACTACAGCCTGAAAGAAGTGTATACAAAATTATGGCTATTATTAACTTTTTAATATTTTTGTGATCAGTTTCGCCCTGAAAGATTAATGCGTCTTTTGTTTTTCTAAAGCTTCTTTTCACCACCAAAACGCTTTAAAAACTAGTGGCTACTTTTCTAATTACTTTTATAATTCTATAAATCTATTACTTTTTGCAAGAAGTAACTAGTAACTGAAATTAATACTTTCTTTTTTAAGTAATGTGCCCAACACTGGTATTTACTGAATATTAATCATCTGTCAGAAGAAAACTTATGTATGAAACACTTCCTTCTTGCTGGAGATATTAAAGTTTTATTGAAGTGTAAAAGCCACAGAATAATTAATCTAATTATCTCCCCCCCATCCATGCATTCACCTTTGTCCATGGACTTCTCCAGCACCATGCTGGTTGGTCGGCCGTACTCAAAAGTGATGATGATGTCATCGACCACCTCCAGACTCTTGTTCCAGGACAGAGTGATATTGGCCAATAGGGGCTCAGGATACCTGGACCATGTGATTGTCTGCCAGTAGGTGATGAGTCCCCCCCTCTCCCTGTCCCCCATCAGCTGAGGAGGATGAGACAGGTCGGGGCTGGAAGCATCACACTCATCGCTACACAGGTATGGATTCTCCTGGATGCACAAACAAACAAGCAACATAGACAAACATGTCAAATGATATGCATGGGGCATCAAACACTGTTTTCTGTGAGGTGTCACAGTTGACCTCTATTTTGCAAAGCAGCCTGAGCTAGTGTTCCCACTGCAGACTTCACATCCTTTTGATTGAGTATCAAATCAAACTAGTTTCAGACAGGAAGTGATGTAATGTTGGAGGTACCGAGCTGCAGATGATGACAGGATGAGACTCATGTCTCACAGACAAGAACATCAGGGGTCCATCTTTAGGAACATTTACTTAATCCTACCTTCTCAAGGTCCTGCAGGAAGAAACATGGACGACATCACGTGACCTCAAGATTCACTGACACTTTGTCTCAGGCATACTAACAGAGAGGTAGCAGGTGAGCTCTCCAAAGTCTGTTGAGCCTTGTTTTCAGGTGCAGGTCGGGTGGGGACGGTTAGGGTGGGGATATGGTTTGTAAACTGTAATCTCAATGCATTCCCACAACTAACCGTAACCTTACTTCACCTTACTTATGTACCTCAGCTACATAATAGCATGATGCCAGCGCAGTGCCCTCCTTAAAGTAGAAAAACAAAAACACAAGGAGGAAAATGGCGGCCATGCACCAGTTTGTGTTCTTTTTTCTTGGTGGTGCTTCGTAAACTCCACCCTTTTAGGTCGAGTCAGTTAGGAAGGGAAGGGCCCCAACAAAGTAGGAGGGGTGGGGTCGGATATTAGGGTACCCTTCTCAGTTTTTGCAAAACACAAAAATACGTGTCCCGATCCGCCCTGCCTGGACCAGCACCTGTCGGTGGAAACGGGGCTTTGGACTGAGCAGATCTCGGAGACTCTCTGGGCTTCCAAGATCTGTTGGACTGAGCAAAAGCCCTCTTTCCACCAACGGGTCCGGGTTGGTATGGGACGGGTCATTGCGCATATTTTATGTTTCCACAAGCAAAAAAATGGGAGGGGTGCCAAAATAGCTAATCCTACCTGTCCTACTTTTTTGGGACCCTTCTGTTGGGGTCCCAGTCTTACGGATTCAACCCAAAAGGGTGAAGATTGACATGCTGCTATCCGTTAAAACATGTAAAACTCGACAGTGGATTTTTTTTGTTTTTTAAAGCCACATGCCAAGAAGAAAGAAAACAAACTGCTGGATGTCCACCGTTCTTGTCCTTTGTTTTCATGTCTTGTTCTTCATTAGAATTTAAGGAAGGTGCAATGTTGCTATCAACAGACATCAGGATTTGCCAAATTAAATCGCACCAAAATGTCCCATACTGACCTGGATCTGTTAGTGGAGACAGGACTAAAGACCCTCTGTACTTCCAAGGTCTGTTGGACTGAGCCAGAACAATCTGAGACAGATTGACACACACTGTCGACCTGTTTTCCATGTACCTAACGTCTGGGATGGCATGAGAAAGCAACAACTAAGAGCTAAGAGTATGATCCATGTGTGGTGACAGATTAATGGTGACTCTAATCTGATCAGTGAGGATCATCCTTTAACCTCAGCTGCTGCTGCCTAACTGTCACACTGCAGCTATATGACTGAACAGACTTAACTAAACAACACTAACCAGCTGTAACTAATCACAAACAGACCCCCAACCCTCATCATCTGACTGATCACATCAGATCCGATTCTAACATCTGGTTTTATTGATCACCGTTTTTGCAGCTTTGCTTGACAGCATCCAGACCAGTCACATCATTACTCTGATTAATGAATCATGCTAAACTTAGCACAGTAAGCAAATTTGTCTTTTGTACATCATTTCTGGCTTTTAATGATACTCAATACTGTTGTTAATTTGTTTATTTTTTATTTGCCTGTCCTGTCCAGCATGGTAGCAGCAGAATGACGGTCTGGCTGCTATTGTGTCAAAAAATTAGCTTTGCCAAGGGAAGCTTCATGAGTAGAAGTTTTTCTTTAATCTTATTTATTTATTTATTTAGAGTTATGGAATTGTAATCTTGCTGGACATGACCGGAAGGGACAGAATAAAGGAGAATAGTAAAGAAAAGGAAAAAAGATAGTCAAAAAAAAGAAAGAGGAGACAAAGACACGGGAGATAGAGGCAACAAGCCTTCAATCCAACCAGCTGCTACACCTGTACAGAAACACAACAGAGAATTTTCTACAGCTTTTACAGGTAAACTACACTGACAATCATCAAGAGTTTCTAAAAAATAACCAAGACGGCAATAAATAAATAAATAAATACATGTATCATAAGAACAACCAAAGTACCAGAAACACACACAAATAAAAGAAAAACCTAAACAGAAATAGCTTGTGTATAGACCCACTGGACACCTCAGTGCTAGTCAGCATACAGAGGATGAGGAAGGAGGAGGGATCAGAGATGAGTCAGAGATAGAGACAGACTAGGGCGGCCCAGAGACCCAGGCCATCAGCAGCAATCCTGGAGCACAAACCCAAGCCACTCCACCATGAAGACAACCCTGGACCCAGAGGAGGGCAGAGGAGAACCCCAGCCTTCACATGGCCCCCCCGGCAGGCACCGGCCATCCAGGGCAGCCAAAGCAAAGGATCTATCACCCCGTCCACCCCCTCTCTTCTACCCCAACCACTGACTGGAATTACTTCATGATTAATCATATGATGACATAAAGTGATTACTGTAGCGACATCATGATTGCACTGCATGACGAAGCGTGACTTCTACGATGACGCTCATATTTAACAAATACCTGTATGTGTGTATGATCTGTGTCTCATTTCAACTCCTGCTCTTTTAGGACTGATCAAATCAGTAATTAACATTACATTGCCTTTATCAATAATTGAGGCAGAACTTTAGTTTCCCAAAGGAACAATTAGACCCACAGCAGGACACATGAACTCTGTGTGAGTTCAGTGGTGCCCAAACCATGGCTCAGAACCCCTGTAGGTGGTCACCACATGACTGAGAGTTGATCATTTTCTCTCTATTTTTGTCTTTTAATTATTGATCAGCATAAATACATGTGAACTTTCTGTCTTTCAGGGGAATTGTTTCCCTCAGCAGTGATGAATATTTTAGATGTTCCTCACCTGGTCTGAATATCTAAAGAATATTCAGACCACCTCAAACAGATGAAGCTGGTAGTTTTTCCTCTTCTTTCATTTACCCAAATTTGAACCCAGAACTTTTACTAATATTCATCAAGCTTAAAGTTTTTTAAGCTTGATGAATATTGCCCAAGGACACCTCGACATGAACTCGACTTGGCCGAGGATCAAACCGGCAACCCTCGGGTTACAAGATGACCGCTCTACTTTGCTGAGCCATAATAAGGTAATTAAGGTATAAAATGCCACAATAAATTAATTTTAAAGATCCCATCATCACTTTTCACAAAGGTTATGCCTGAATCATTTCAGCAAATATCGGCATGCAACTTTAGACGGACAAGAACAAAGTAATACAACATCTATGTGTTCCTGCTTGTGTTGCTTTGTTTTTGTTCTGTGCGAGTTGATTAAGTGGTGTGTTAGTGTGGGAAAGCATGACAGAGGAAGATATATTTCCTTCAAACATATGGGTTAACTCATCCTTGTTGGATTTTTTTCTTTGCTTATAGAAAATATGACCAGTTGTTGAGGATGGTTCACCAGCCAAAAAGCATGGCGTCATAAAGTTACATGCAATATACCTGCAGGATAACCACCTGGCATACCAACCCAAAGTAAAGGTAAATAAATAGGAACTGGGTTAAATTGTGTTAGTTTAAATAAAAAAATGAATGGAAAGGTAAACTGTTTAAACATAATCAACTCAAG
>JBAFTC010011834.1:0-16252 GCA_037177435.1 Melanotaenia nigrans | reverse complement strand
AATGAGCCCAGTAACATGTGCTGGACTGTGTTTAAATTGGAATGTTCACCAAAACAAATACATTTATTTTACATTGAATAATTTTTTACAACTTCAATGAAAGCTGATCGAGGGCAGAATCTATACACTACTTGTCAGATGTATAGCTAGATGGAATGTTAGGTCAGACTTGTTTTTGCAGCAATTTGTTGTTAAATGCCAAGTTCAACCCGTCCAACACTTATCTTTAGCATTTCTGACAAAGCAGCTAAATCACATGTACAATAATGTTGCATAACAAAAAATGCAGGTATGTTACCATTTGCCAACGAAAATCTAGTATTATTGGGACTTGAATTAATCTAGTTATTTTGAAATGAGTGTAATTTAATAGATAACATTGACAGGTATGTAATGATTTTAAAAATAGGATGTGGGCATTAAATTATTTTGTGGTTTAGACATTTTAGCGATTTTAAATATTTTCAAGCCTCTATTGTGAGATTTATTTGTATTCTGTTTTGTGCCAAAATAGCAATTATACATTCTTGTTTGTTGGCCTTACCGAGATAGGTAGCAGGAAAGATGGTAGTTTACTTGGATTTTTGTTTGGTTTAACTAACCAAGGGATTTTATTAATCTGAAGAGCAGACAACAAGATAGCACATACTGAGAAAGAGACATAGGGCATATCACCATCTGAGAACCACTATGCTAACACACTCCTTGGAGGACAAATTATATAACACCTTATGAAATCTATACTGGAGGCCTGCTGAGAATTGTTTGAAAGAGAAATTAAATAGACTCAAAGTCTGAGTTAGCATCCTGCTGAGAGAGTAATTTTCAGTTGAAAGTGTACCAAATAGGTCCATTTTTGATGGGTCAAAATTGATCAGGACAGGAAGCATGAATTGCAGAGATTGCTAGAGCTGATAATTGCCCTGTAAGGGGCTATTTTAATCATTCTGATATGACAGAGTAGCAGTGAAATGTATTTATAAAAGTGTGGAACAACTCTGACATGGATGATTGATTATTCCCCTTCTTTATATGATACAAAAGTACTGAAGAGTATTCTCTTTTTCAAGGACATGCAAGCAATTATATGTAGAAGATGCTACTTGAGCGATGCCTTTCCATGCAGCCTCATTGCAGAAACCAATATGTTTGACCAATGAATATTTTATTCCAATCCAAAGTCCAGACAATTTGATTCTCCCAAAGCACTAACAGCCACATAAATTTTACCTTGATTTTGCTCTGTCACTACTGAGACCTAGTAAGTGCTCAATTTCATGGTTGATCAGGTATTGTGCTTGTTTAAATCCAATGTTGGAGAGTGTGAAAGCAGAAAATTTGCTTTTTTGTGAGACTGGAAATGTTAATGAGGCCTAAAGTGTGTCCACTGAAAAGGTTAATGACCATGTGAACTCTTCATGGATGACATTTTGGCAATATTGGAGACTGAATAACTAAGAAAAAATAATAAAAATGCTGACTTGTTCATGATTAATATCCAAGCCACAATGGCAGTGTTCAAAAGATTGTTTAGTGTTTTGATGGTTTGGCATGTTTCAAATTAATCAGGAAAAGTAGAATTTGATATGTTGATATCCATCTTTAGACTTTAAATTGGAACAAGAAACTCCTTTTTTCTGTTTTCAACCCTGTAAGACCTACCATAGATCAAGTCCACCACAGCATATTTTCACATTCACATTGCTAAGACAGTGCAGAAAAGCACAAATAAAAAGTCAGTTTATTTCACACAGTTTTGTAAAAAGAGGTGTAAAAAGCTTTATCCCTCAAAATTGGAAATGTAAAAAATTTGGACAAAGTCATTTCAAACCACACAAAAATTTATGTTACGTTAAATGTAACCCACCTAACACCCACACTTTTCACACTGAAGGGGTTTCACACCTGCAATTTTTTTCCTTCTTATTTCTTTTCCTGCGTTGTGCACAAATGTGGCTGGTCTAGTGGCTCTCTGGTCCTGCAACAGGGAGGTTTTTAACTCCAGGGTAATTATGGTGGTGTGTTTTCCGACCCTATGCGTTGTCGTGAAGGCATCACATGAAGGCCGTACTTCTGCTTCTGTTTCTCCGCTTAGGCTCATCAGGTAGAGTATAAACAGGTGCGGTCGCTAGACAGTCTTCCTCTATCTACCTTTTGACATGTTGGCGGCGGTGCGGCGTGTCGCCATGAGCTGGTTGCCGCGGTTTGTTGCTAGAGCCGGGTCGTCTGGTTTTATTGTTTGGGCCGTGGATTTTCTCCAAGCTTTGCTGGTGAAGGCAAATGCTAGTATGACATTGTAGGATGCATCTTATGTATACACCAGGCTAATGTGTATTCTTCCACACTAGACTGTGCTGCTGGTATTTCTGGAGTGGCGTTGGAATAGAGCTACGTTGCTCTGGACGGAGGTATGGATAAGACAAAGGTTGGCTTCTAGGTCAGCATGTATTGTGGCTAACTTTGTGTTCTCTCTGCAAAACAGATTGCCTTTGCTCCCTACTGTGCTCTCTTTAGTCCACAGTCCTCTCTTTAGTCTACGGTGCTCTCAGTAGTTGATTTTGCGCACCTTAGATTTGACTGTCCCACTTACCCTACGTCCTAACAGAGGGTCCACGCCCCTTTTTGGTTAGTTAAATAGTCTGCAAAACACGTTTTTTTTAAGGGTTTGGTAATTTGGGGATTTATGTTGTTTGGTTTGGTTTTGTTACTAATTTACTAACTCTTGCTTTGTTTTGGTTGCAGTGGATTTTTTGTTAACACCCAGATTACACAACATGTTCTATTTTGTTGTGTTTTATACATTGTTTAATAAAGAGAGATTATTTTTTTATACTGTCTTGTTTCTATAAATTAATAGACAGATCCAAACTGCGTACTCCGTAATAGGGAGCCCTAGACCATTCTTTAGGAATTGGGTTGGTCTACCAGTGGGCTGTTGTGGTCGCGCCCTCAGTCACGATCCGGGCCACATCTCCCCATGTTACAAACGCTACATTTACAGACCCTTGGACATGTTTACCCACTAACACTAAATGGCTAAACAAAGTTAACATTAAATATTTGTATGCATTGGATCTTTTTATTGCTACAGTAAGGTAAAAAACAGGTAAATTTCAGGCATAGTCACAGATGATTAATTAATTTGTAACCTGAGATTAATCTGATTAAAAATTTTAATCTTTTGACTGCCCTAGTTTAATTAAAAGATTTAATTTTCTAAGTCCACACTATAGGTTATAGCCAATAAAGTGGTTAAACATTATAATCATATAATCTCTATTTAAAGCATAAGTAGTCTGTAAAGAGAAAAAACTGTAAAGAGGCGAAACTTATGACTATGTGAATTGTAACATAATTTTAAAGACTGCATGTTAAAACTGCATAGCTGTTAAAATAAGACGGTCTAAGCTGATTATTGTGGCATTCTGGGTGTTTGGTAGGATGTAAATTAGTACTGTCATTGTTGGAGAAACAAAAAAGCACAGAAAGTTTGTTTTCTCATGTTTCTGTGCAGAAATCTATGATATTACTTGTTTATGAATCCCCTTGTAGCTTAGTCTGCACACGTACAGATGTCTTGCTGGTGGACAGTTAGGACAGTGACTGCTCATTAATTAGGCTTAAACAATTGCCCTCCCACACAAACACTTTGTCATTACAACAACAGTATTTTTCGATCTAGTTCATTTATTTTATGAAAGGTTTAACACATGTTTTTCTGTCAGGGGGCATTATAAACATTCATAACAAAAAAATGAGCTTAAGTAGGCGCCCTGCTTTTCTCTAAGCTTTAAAATACAATATAAATAGTATCACTTACCAAAAAAAGGGGGAAAAAATGATAAAACAACGTTAGAACCTTAAAAGAAAAACATATTCACAGCTTAGTATTTTGTCTTATTTTACACTTTTAAGGGACAGCTGTGTGAAATATCTGCTTCAGATGAGGCTGAATGCCAGCACCAATAGACAGAGGTTTCCAATTATCCAACAGCAGAGGCAGAAGGAATAGAGAAACAGGTGGTGCCTTTAATTGCTTTTTGCAACCCCAGAAGCATAGCACCAGAGGGAAGAGAACTGTTGGAGGTCCTCTGGGAGATGAGACATTCACCACTGTCTTTGTAATGGGTTTTAGTTAAATTGTGAAATATAATATTATAGTCAAGTTTTGGTAGAGGTATATGTAATAGTCACAAACAGGCAAGTATTGATTAATAAATTTGTTTGCTGCCAAGTTTAATTAGTTATGTAAATATCCTAACTCTGGAAAATCAAAAATCATTACATTCAAAACGGTACATGTGGTACATCAGTAATCCCTGTTTTATCCACTGATTTATTACTATGTAAATCAAAAACCAACAAGTGGAACCGTTTGGGATCCTGCCTTGCTTCTCATACTTTGGAGAGCATTTACCCACAAAGCTAAAGTCTGTTGAAAAGACAGCTTTGCCCAGTGTTTAATCAACATTGTGATTTGGTTGAAAAGTGAATGGTGAAATGACATCTGTGCAAGGACGTCTAAAAACATCTAGATTTGGTTAAAAAGTGGCCACTGTAAAGAGATGTTGTTTCCATGAGATAGAAAAGACTTTTATTACTAAATTCAAAACAGTCTATACCCTCCATTCCAATGCAGGGTTGCAGAATTTATCCTGAAGCAGTGACCATCACAGTGAGACACGAGAATTTTGCAATCCCCAATTAACCCAGAGAGAACTTACACATTATTAGAACATGGAGACACAGAACCGAGCAACGCATTAACCAATGACTCACCTGAAAGGTGAGGACATATTTTTCAAAACAAAGAAAGATGATTGGAAGATGATAGAGATATAGGGCATGTAAAATATTTTATAACACAACTTTTTAACTTTTTTTGTTCAACATATAATTTATATCAAAACAGGACACCATTTGAGTTCCTTAACTTAGACAGGAGCATAATATATTTTTTACTCAGCTGCACTGAAGAATACTGTTACTGAGGAATGTTCTCGTCCTCAAATTTTGTGAACCCATAGAAATACAAGCTGAACTTAATTATCTCCTTGTGTCATTACAGCAGCTCCTATTTCACTGAAAAGTGTTTTAGGAAACTTATATGGTTCATATGTGGCACAATATTCTTTTAAATGCTAGATCTGGGATATACATGATAAAACTATGGATCCTGTTTGGAATCCCTTTTGTCACTTTATCTCACTCCTGTCTAGACAGATAACTTCAGTTGCTTTCAAGTTGCTGTCAGTTTTTGTCTTGCAAATGATGCAACACGTGGCACTTTTCAGGTTGTGCACTTTATTTTAGCGTAGTGGTATTCTCCTTTGTAGCGTGAAGGGAGAAGGGAACTTGATCCAAGCTTTACCATAACTCTTATACTGATGGGATAAAATCAAGTGACTGCCAGATTGCTACACTTCTATAAGCTCTAACTACAAAAAATTGTGGCAAGTAAGTAAGAAGTAGAGCTTGTAATGTGGAATCATGTATCTTCAGTGTTTCATCTTCAAGGCCAGATGGGGATTATGGGATGACTACATTGACATTTTTAGTATGAAAGAGCCATGTTTTGTGTGGATATGCTGTTTTCCAAGGTTGGAAAACGGATGCATATTCAAATGCTGAGTTCACAAAAACAAAGTGGCAAAACAACGCTTTATTATAAACTTTAATTTCTCATTAATATAGAGGCAGAAACATATTTTGCATTACAATAGGAATCTACATAATTACCTTTTTTGTATGCATATGCATGTTTCTGTGTTTCTTGTGTTCATACTTTGTGTGCATGAACGTATGGCAGCATGTGAGTGTTTGACCATAACTGTCTGATGTGAGACTGCTGGCAGCGATTGCCCTGTTTTCCCATTTCCCCTCTGGCTAATCACTAGAGTTCCTGTAAATCCTTGGTATCACCACAGGATCAAGAGAAGGCCTCCAAGCCCCTGGGAGCCTATTTCCTCTGAGAGCAGAACACAAACTGGAAAGCTCCTTGATATATTTGCTGGCCCAGGGATGGTCCAGACTTCAGGGCTAAGAGATGCTCCATGACATCACCCTGCTGCTGCAATATCTGTATTATGGATATAGCAAAGCAAAAGTTCACAAAAAGAAAAGAACTCAATGAGATCTAAAAATGGTGTCTTGAGCTACAGAGAAAGATTATTGTGACAAAAGGAGGAAGGCGTTGGATGTCATCTACAGCAACTGGGAAAGGAAGGAGGTCAGTGATAAGGATCATGTTGTAATGTTTCAATCCAAACCATTATTTTCAAGCTGCAGTGGCTGTTTCCCAGCTGGTGTGGTTATAGAGAATAATTAGTTTGGTTGGAGCAGCACCTCAGGGGGCTGGATTAGCTTTTGGAGGGCAGTTTCTCTGGCAGCCCAGTTTTCTGATGAGAACCAAGATATACTGTCATGCACCCAGCACTGAGAAGCTTTTGATGGTTTTAAAAGCCTTGAGCAAGTGACAATTACAGCCTGAATGGCAAACAGGGTCAAAGGCAATGAGATGCTCCGGACTTCAGCACAGGTCACAGGGGACTGATATGTTGTAAGGCTAAGCATTATCATGCTGAATAACACACTGTGTCCAGGGAGGAGTGGTGAAAGGACATAAACAAGCCACATGGTATATATTTTAAAATGAAAAGCATTATACTGTACCTATAAACTGATGTTATTTAGAACCTAACATGGTGAGAAATGTGCAACAACATGCAAATTGCATTCCTCGTAACACTTACAACATAAGAAAATAATAGACTCAATCCAGGCTCAATCATCAATGTCATGAGCAAGGCAGAGATCGAAACCTAAAAAGAGATATCGAAAATTTGTAGAGATCACACAAGAGAGAGGATGGAAAGCAAAAACATAGACAATCTGGTTTTATATGATGTAACATACTGCTTAAATAACTTTGGGATAAGCCAGGATGATTACATTTGAAATGAGAAATAGGAGTATGTGTGTTTCTGCATGTGCATTCTGTTACTTCAACAAACAACACTATACCCTCCCACTCCCACAGCAATACTCTTCATCTCCTCCAGGGAGATCCTGAGGTGATATTCCCTCCAACATGCTTTCGGGCTGCAATGCAGCCTCCACCCAGCTGGACGTGCCCTGAAAAGCTCCAAAGGGATGTGACCAGGTGGCAACCTAACCTGATGCATGAACTATTAAAGCATCCACTCCACCTCAGGGTCCACTTGGCTGCACAAGCTTCTCACTCCATCTCTACGGCTGAGGCCAGTCACCCTCTGAAGGGAACTCATTTCAGCTGCTTGTTTCCATGATCTCTTACATTCAGTCACCTCCTAAAGTTTGTGAGCTAATGTGTGGGTTAGAAAGAAAATGGACCAAAAAATGGAAACTTTGCTTTTCAGCTCAGCTTCCTCTTTACTACAGTCAACAAACAGAGCAATGCCCTAATGATGTTTGAGAAGGCCACAATCCATCTGTCCACCTCTTGATCCATCCTACCATCGCTCATGAACAAGACCATGATACTGTAGCTAAACTCTTTTGCTTGAGGCAACCCAGTTTTCATTTTATCATTTTATCATTGGTAGGGGCATAAAAGTGTCCCAAAGATCTAAATTTAGAATAGACTGGAAAAAAAAAACAAGCAGTTTATTTATTTATTTTGTCCATACAGAAAAGAAGGAAATCTAAACTTAGGATTTCTGTAATGTTATGAACTGAAGTCAGATTTATTTATTAAAAATCGATATTGTCCAGGAAAAGACTAAAGTTTGACAAAGCCATATACAGTATTTACAACTCACCTGCTGCTCCAACTGCTTGAGGATCTCCTTCTCTCTCTGAACTGCCTGGAAACTTTGAATCTGTCCTCTGACAAAATAACACACTGATGAATGCCAAGGAAAGAACATTGGTAGAGCCATGTCCCTATGCATCCCTGAAATTTCCAGTTTAAAACCATGGCCTCAGGTTTACATTTATCTTGTTACTTCATTTTCAATGATTATAAACCTTCTTTTTAATCTGCAAACACAATTTTACAATTTATATCTCATCTCTTCTCTCATAGTCAGCCATTATAGATTGTTTTTGAATGTAATAACAAATCACTCAGGTTGTAGATTTTGGGAGTACAGTCTCGAAAATTTGAGCTCCATTCACGACAACACAGTATAACACAGTACAGACACGTTTTTTTTCTTTCTTTCTTTACTGAAGAAAAAATTGCATCCTCAGTCATTATTCCTGGAAGACATAAATATGTTTATGGCTTTGCGTGATGTGTCAGGTGAGCTTGTTCCACTAAGAAGCATCTTCACAAGACCCGACAGCCATGAAAGGACTTAAAATGTAACCTCCAACCACCAAGAGCATCACCACTGTTCTTACTGCATTGTGAGCTGACAGTGAAGCGTGTTACATATTCCAGATAACACACAGATGCCACGGGTCGCTGATATGGCAACACTGCAGTTAGGCTCATGTGGGGATAAGGAGAAAATTGAAAATTTTAATCTTTAGTATCTACACTAGTGGATTTGACACTTAAGGGCTTTTCATTTGCATTGAGAACAGTATATATTCCATGTCCCTTATTTTTATAATTTCAAAACATTCTTATATGATATCACAAATCTGACTCAAAAATCAGCAAAGAGGAAAATGATTTGACAAAGCAAATCCAGCAATTTTTGGATCTACTTGCATTAACCCTAAAATGTCATCACCTGACATCTGTGAGCAGTATTCTTGGCTTCGGTTTTACTATTAGTTTTCTTTAAATAGTTAAATAGCACTCATTCACCAGGTTTCCTGTAAGGACATTAAAGTTAGATGATTGCGTTTTTTCACTCAACATCGTGATGCTAGGCCTGATTCTGGTCACAAACCATAGGGAGTAAATTTAATGCAGGTCCTAAAATCCTGAAGTCTTGATTCAAGGAAAGTCTGAACATACAGAGCCAAGGCGTAAAAAACCTGATGAGTTGGAGTGTTTTTTTAAGCAGACTGCCGGACACATCAGATTACTTGTAGACATGCAAATGTCATGCAAATGTTTGGTGAATCTATTGAATTTAAATGAATGAATGAAATGAATGAAATGAATGAAATGAATGAAATGAATGAAATGAATGAAATGAATGAATGAATGAAATGAATGAAAAATACTTTATTAATCCCAAAAGGGAAATTCAATAAACTGTTAAGACTAAAAGATAAATGAATCCCCCGAAACCTAAAAACTTAAAGATAAACTATTAAAAGTTACAAACCAGGATCAACCCCAGTTTTAATGTTAACAATTTCCTAACTTCAGTGATGACAAGTCGGACTTTTTGCCTTCTTTTTAATCTTGAAAGTCTTTCAAATAATCACCCTGGCTGCAGAAATATCGGAGTAATTTCTCTAAAATGTTGACTAACAAACAATTATGCATGTTTATGTATATAAATGTAGTCTGGTAATATGCCAGGGCTTCCTCCATTCTATCTGGTTTATTCAAAATGCTGCAACTGGACTCATCGGGCCAAAAAAACACAGACAAATTAACCCTATCCTTCAATTCCTGCATAAGCTTCCTGTTGAATTTTAAATCAGTTTAAAATCTTACTTATAAACGGCATTGCCTCCAAATACCTCACAAATCGTTCTGTAATCACAATTTGTAACAAAGTGAGATTGAGCTTTTTACATCAGAGCTGTGACGGCTTAGCTTAGGTGTATTAATTTATAGCAGGTTAAGTTTCACTAAACATGCTATTTTATTTGTTTTGCCGGGATGCCAGCCAGGTGTTTCTCCTGGCAAACATATCTTTTCTGAGATCTGATAAACCACTCCACAAAGGATGTAAGCAACAGTTCATACAAACACTCTAACAGCAAAGGGAAAATTGTACCCAACACCAAGGCTTAAAGAAACTATATGTATACACATATTGCAACCATGCCAAAAAAAAATAAAAAAATAAAAAAATAAAAAAAAAACATTATATCAATCAATCGACTGCAAAATAGTTTCATCAGTTCATCCACCAAAAAAAAATGAAACCAGTAAAAAAACAAAACAAAAACTCAAATAATTCAATTCAGTTCAGTTTGGCCTTCAGGAGAAAACGAAAAAGAAAAAAAAAAAGATTATACCAGTCCCAGAATGAATCATTTCCACCTTTTTTGTATGGCCTAGTTCATTTTAGTTTTGTTTAAAACAACATAAACCACCAAAAACCCCACTCCAGGTTTTTTAAATGACCCCTCAACAAGACACCAAAACAACGAGCGTTCCAAAGTGAATCGTTCATCATCAACACAAAAGTAAGCAGAAAGGAAAAACAAGAAACGCAGCTGGGATTCACGACACAACCTTCCATTCCAGTATCCAGACGGGATTAGATCCATTCACCAAGTCCACTGGTCCGTTGGCAGTGGCAGGCTACAAAAGCTAACCTGCTAAATTGTTTCCTTGTGGCAAAATCTGCTTCCTCAATGACACTTGTTTTCGCTCTCTCTCTCTCTCGCTCTCCTTCTCCGACTGTGCGAACCCCCAGCCATCAGGAAAAAGCTTTCTTATCTATTTCTTTGGTTCAGCCTCTCGAGGCGAAAAGAAAATTCTACTGGTTGATTAAGGCAGGTTGGAGCAATGAAGCAGGTGAGTTCTATTAAAGAGAGAAAGAAAACACAAATGACATGGCAGACAATCAGGCTGTTACAGAGCTCCAATCATATAGAAATCTTTACCCACTAAATTTGAGCACAATACATGATTGGAATAATACATAAAGCATTTTGTAACTTTAAGCACAGACTTAAGCACTTAGAAAAGTTTACCAACATGTAAGAGCAAGCAGCTGATAGACCTATGGATTGTTTAAAAATGCCATGGGATATTATTTTAATCCAATCTCCTCATATATTTAGTTTTTCCTATGGGAGGAATGCTGTTGGAGGAAAGTCCCATTAAGGGTGGAGAATTGCTACTGGTTTCAGTACAGGTAGTGAATCCTAATAATAGAATTCCACCACAGAGACAGCATGAACTCATTAAGTCTGCTTTACTCTTTGAGGAAGGCCAGTGGTTTGAAACAGTTTTTTTTTTTTTTTAGTGACTATTTTTTTTTTTTTTTACTTTTGAAGGAGAGTGAATTGTAGTATTTTTAAAATCTGGGATACCAATTTTAAAGCTTAGACAACACTGATTGTTCAAACACTGTGCCAACATTAAGAAGTGATGGAAATTGTGAACAGTATACGTTCAGGTGCCTGCATGCAAAACAACTTGTTTGGTAGAACGTCGGCATTCTTAAAGATAAATATGTAAAATAAAATTTCCACTTTATAAGTGAAGCTAAAGTAGATTTGACTTCTGCTTCAGGGAAAACTATTTCTGCTCGCAGATGTACTGAAATGTTCGGACAACACCTGCTTTGCATAAAGATAATGGCGACCTCGAGCACAGAAGTTACTGTATGATTGTCCCTTTCCTCCCATCTGAAATGTCCTCCCTTTTCCCAGTCCCTGTAGATAAAAGACATGTAAAACACATCTTCTGCATAGTTGGTGTCATTTTCATGCCCTGTGACTTTGTATGATGGCTCACCTTATGCACACAATTTCTAATAAACTTGAGTGTCATCTTCTCATCGACTCTTGATAAAGTTATTATGGTAAAAATGATTTCCACCATAGCAACTATAAATGCATGATAAATTAAATTACTACTGCAGACAAAGCAACCACTTTCAAGCCTGTTCATGAGTTTGTGATGATGAGGAAATTGCAGGTAACAAAAAATTTGAAAGTGAAGTGAATCTGAAATACTAAAAGAAATTGCTCAGAGACCTGTTTGTAATATTAGCAGAAGATAAATCAAAACCAGAAACTGACTACAGAAAATGGTATATTGGACTATATCTGCAGAAATGTAGAAGAAACATCTGCTGCATCCTTGCCACAAAATTCAGCATCAGAAGTTAGCAAACTAACATCTAAACAGCCATACTGGAAACAGGTCATGTGGAGTGATGAAGTTAGAATAGGACATTTTGGCTGCACTAAGGTTTGGAAAAGGAAATAACAATGTCACCTCTTCATCTGTTAAGCACAGGGGTGGATTGATCACCATTTGGGCTTATGTTGTAGCCTAAAGGATGATTGATCAATATAGGTAGATAGTGATATTAGGTTGAACTATACATAAGAATGTTGGGATGGGGTTGGTAGCTGGGTGGGCTATTGGGGATTTTGGGATTTTTCTCAGTCAAGTGACCCTATGGCTTGGTGGAGGTGTACTCTCTAAGTGCTTCTAGTTTCCAGTGCTTCCATACAATATTTTCTTTCATGTAATGAGTAAAACCCAATGCAGTGATCAACATGACCTTATTTACTGTAGTTGTTTGACAGGAACATTTGTCTGAAATCTGAGAAAATCACATTAAAGTATCCAAGGACCAAGTACCTTGGTACTGTCTTCAGTCATATATGATTTTTTCTTGGCAAGGGGATAAACTAGCATGTTCTGCAATTTACATCACCATTTAATCCAGTTTATCCTGGATTCACCAGAGACCAAACATGAAGCATAGACTGCACAGGAAACACTAATGATACATTTAGACGGTGAATAAGACCTGAATAATTATATAAATATGATAATTTGCTGAATTGATAAAATAATGCAACTGATTTTATTATTTTTACTAACTACTCAAACTACAGTGTCTGTAGATTTCATCATGGTACGGCCCTCCAGATCCAAAGAAAACTGTTCATAACAGATTGACTCAGGCAACATGGCATCACTCACAGGTTTGTAAACAACAGTCATTAAGCCTAAAGTTCAGCATTTACTCATCACCATCCTTAGGCTTTGTTTCCAGAACAGACATAAAAAAAAGATTCATTTAACCACCAGCCCATTGGGTGACTCACCTGTCACTCATATTAACCTTGGTTTTAGTAATGGATATGTGATGGGTCACATACAAATGTACCTTGTTACAAGAAGATAACAGACCACAAGAAAAAAAAAGGTTAGATTTTTCCATACTAGAATGTAAAGTTAGGCATTGATATGTTGTTCCATGGAGATTGACTCAATTAAGAGGAAGCAGAGGAATTTAAAGGAAGAGGGAGAAGTTGCTATTGAATGAACTGCTCTGTTTAGTAGCCTAATTAGGTAATGCAGAGCAGCTCTTTTTGTTTGCAGGGCAATACATTATGGATCAGCACCACTCATCGTGTGGCAACAAACCAAAACCAACAGAACCACATGCTGCTGCTGTAGATGAAGCTGACATGCATTTTGCAATCTCAGAATGATTCTGTTTTTCATTTAAGTAGTGCATTAGTATATTAATGTAAAGTATACTTCATCCACATCTGTACTTGTGCTTTCAGATAGCTCATGGGGTCTGTGCACATTCTGCTCCCCAGTTGTGAAACAAACTTTTTTTTCCTGTCTTTTTTTTTTTATTATTGTTATTCTGCTGATGTCAAATTAAGTTTGTGCCCATATGATTATAGACCATGATTTCTAATTTAAAGTAGAAGGATAAAAATGTTCAAAGCACCATGTATTTAGATAATCCGGAAAGGGTTATGAAGCCCCTTGCTAGTACCACATAGGTGAACCACATGCGGTCAGACTTTTCGAGGTAGTAACCTGTTAAACAGCTTACCACAATCAGTAAGAGAAAGCTCCATGTACAATTTATTGTCCAACTGAAAAACTGGCCAAGGTACAACTAGAACTACGCTCACTTTTAATACTGTAGGGGGAATGATATATTGGTTCAATGTGATTCTAATATAACATGTATATGTATACTTATAGGTATATGTATGTGTAATATATCAAATATACCCAACTTTTTGTGAGCAGTCTATTTGGACCAATGGCATAAAAAGTCCTTCCAACAAGCTCTATAGCTTTACTTTTTTTTTAGCTGGGGAGTTTGTCACATGTTAAAAACATTTATCACAAGATAATGCAGCTTCACTTTTGTATTAACAAAAACTAAAAAGGAAGGTTTTTGATTTATGGTCTCTGGCTGACAGTGCGATATAGATAAGTATGACGTGTGCTGAATTATGACTTGGAAAAGATGCATTTCTAGACAACATTCACTGTATTCATAAAAAAGAAAAAAAAATCTGCAGATCTGTGACAAATAACTGAAGTTGAATAATGGTTTCTCAAGTTGGAGCTGCACAATATACATCTTTACTTCATGGATTATTCATGCACTCTATACCTGTCACATTCTTATCAACATGGCACACATCTAACAGAAAAATCACCCCCTTCCACACGAAAACAAAAATGATCATCCTGCCCCCCACGCAGAATCTTCAAATATCAATACTGCTGCTGAATACGTGCAAAGTATTTCAAACAGAAAAACAGAACCAAAATCAGAGGGCGTGATTATGACAGTGACAAAGAACCAATCTGTGTGGAATTTATAAATTGGTGTGCTATGAAAAATAAGCATTTCTATTCCTCAAGGAGACAAAAGGAACTAGGACTTTCTCTCATAACCCCTCATACGTTTGGTCTTGGGACTGACGCAGAGGAGGACTGCTGATCTTATTCAAAATTGTGCAGGTAAGCAAAGCCTTGTGAGAAAGCCATACATTATGTCATTTTCTGTGAATTATTTATTTATTTATTTTTGCTCAGTCACTGCATTTCTCATTATCACCCAAAAACTCTTCTTTATATTCCATGCTGCTGCTTGCACTGTAGATTATACACTGCCATTAAATCCAGCAAATATAGTACACGGAGGAACATGCCTGCAAACACACAAAAAAAAGGAGAGAAGAAAAAACAGGAAATGAATTAATATAAATGAAGAATTATTGATTATTGAATTAAATAGGTACTAGAGGAGCAAATAGTGAGGTATTGCTACAAATAATAATAATAATAAAAAGAAAAAAAAAAACTTAATGTTCATCAAAAGCAAGGGAAATTGCATAAACCGTGTCCCAATGAAAGGGCTCTAAGGCTGCCGATTTGTGATCTTATTTAGTAAATAGTCGTTTCTGATTATTGTGGTGTTAGTTATTAGTGTTGACTGAGCTCCCCTAAGGGAGAGCCCAGCCACCCTCTGGAGGAAACTTACTTGAGCCGCTTGTATCCATGATCCTGTTCTTTTGGTTACTACCAACAGCTTGTGACCATAGGTGAGAATAGGAGTGAATATTGACTGATACATTGAGAATTTGTTTGCACCTTTCAATCTCCCCCTCCATTCCTCTCTCACTCATGAGAAAGACCCCAAGCATCTTGAACTCTTCCACATGGGGCAGAATCTCACTCCTGACATAGAAAGAACTATCCACCCTTTACAGCTGACGACCATAGTCTTGGATTTGGAGATGCTGAACCTCATCTCAGCTGCTGCATATCACTCCAGTGAGAGTTGGAGCTGATGGTCTGATGAAGCCAACAGAAACACATCATCTCCAAAAGACAGACACCCAATAGCAAGACCACTAAACTTGACCCCTCAATACCTCAGCTGCTCCAAGAAATGACAGAGGGCAGCCTTGGTAAAGTCCAACCCCACTGAACAGAGGCCAGACAGCTCATACAACGAGGTCCGATAATCCAAACTCCTGGAGAACCGCCTGTGAGAATTCCTCGAGAGACAAAGTGGAACGCTTTCTCACACAGTAGACTGTTTGGGCGAATGCAGAAAGTGTTTAACTGGTCCACTCCTGCTGCCAAGGTGAAAACTCTACTGCTCCTCCATAATCTGAGGTTTGACTATCTAACGGACCCACATGGATTTCTATGCTCTGATATTAATGAGGCTAATGAGTATAGTTTATAAATCTGGATGTTTTTCCTATCTATGATTTGAGACTTTGGGCACCACTCTGAGCAATGAGTTTTTTTAATGCTTTAGGTCAGTAAGTTATTGTCCTGAAGGTTTTCAACATGTCTGTGCTGCAGCACACCTGATTCAAACAATGGGTCCTCATAACAGCACTGAAACAGCTCTGGTCAGTTTAAAGTGTTAAATGACATTAGGTTAAATACTGATTCTGATCAAGTATCAGTCCTGGTTCTGTTGGATCTCAGTGCTGCGTTTGATAGTGTAGATCACAGAATCCTGTTGCACAGGCTGGAAAACTGGGTTGGACTTTCTGGAGTGGTCCATAACTGGTTTAGGTCCTATTTAGAAGGCCGGAGTTATTTTGTTACGATCGGCAGCTATGAATCCGAGCGAGTGGCCATGACTTGTGG
>JBAFTC010011798.1:0-16302 GCA_037177435.1 Melanotaenia nigrans | reverse complement strand
GAGGGCCAGGGTCACTCCACTCCCAGGACTGAACGCGGCTCCCATGTGGGCTTCCAAACTCGCTGGCTGTTAAAGATTGAGACATTTAATTTCATTACATTATAGTATACATGAAGGGAATTTTAAATTTTAGCAGAACATGTAAACAAAAAAGATAACAATTAAGTTATAGATATAATTAAGTAATTAAATTACCCCAAACTCAGTCTGTGTCACTGTCATCGAATTCACTTTCAGACATGTCTTCTTCCTCCTGGCCATCATCTTCCTCCTCCTCCAGCACACATTCATTTGTGACAAGGGATCTGTAGGCACACTGCACCTCCGCCATAATTTTTTTTGTTGTCTGCAAATGACACTTCAAAATGCACTGCAGTCCCTCAGTGGCGTCAGAAGTGTATCCTGGGTGAAGATTGGATCAGAGGGACATTATTAATTCCCACTATAATTGTGTCACAATTATGTTTAGACAATTACTGTTGCATTAACTTCACAGCATAAGACAATACTGATGTTCTATTTCATTAAAAAAAAAAAAATGGACCATTTCTATTTTCATATCCAAAATATGAAAACCATCATTTTGTGGTACTTAAACTTACTGTTTCCAAATGCGTCCCTCGCAATGTTTTCCTTCAGATGGCTGGAGTAGCGGCAGAGGGACTGCCAGTGCTGTTTCATCTCCCTAAGAAGAATCCCATCCTCTTCTCTTAGACGCCTGAGGTGCATGACTTTGTCAAAAACCTTTTTTTTCTCTTTTAGAGGTATATCTGATTCTGCAATGTGGAAAAAAAAATATTAGTTAGTTGTTACTGATTAGAAATATTTAAAAAAAATTACCATGTACAGAATCGTATTCCTTACCCTTGTCCCATGGCCATAAAGGACACTCTGCCGCTAGAATTATGTCCACAGCTGCAACAGCTTCCTCCTCTGGAACAAGCATGTTGTACTGGCCAATTGCGTCACAGAGTTTCTTTTTTTCTTTCTGTATTTGGATGTTGATACGATGCCTGGCCTTGCTTGAATCTAAAAATCATGGAAAAGACAAAATAAATAAGGTCAGTGCCTAACACAAAACAAGAAGTGTGCCAGGTCTTGATTTAAACGTACCATTCTGACGATATTTGTCGTGTTTTTTTTGCTGGATGCTTAAGGCCAAGCTTTCTATCACACGCTGTAGCCCCGGTCCATCTTCTGGACTGACGTTAGTTGGTGCTGTTTAGAGATAAAAAATATATTTATATAAAATGACCCTGCTTCTCTGCTTGGAATTAAGAAATACATACTTGCTGCAGCCCATTCCTGAACATCTTTGACCCACTGGACAAGATCCTCATCAGAGATATTCATGCGTTCCTTCAAAATTTGAAGGTCTTGTTCCTCTTCATTTTTCCTCTGTAGTATCTGCAATGAATAATACTGCTAAATGCTTTTTTCCACTACCATTTTGAACGGTTTAGTAAAACATTAATTAATAGACAAGGTGTAATGATCCAATGACTAATGAAATCTTGGTTCAAGAACACAAACTACTGTAAATTAAACAAGCTGGAAGCACAAATGTACCTTGACATATCTACGAGACAGGTATTTGTGCAAGTTTTTCTTCTTGTTCACATTCCATCCTCGTGCTTGGATCGTTATCATGTCATTGCGTGCTACAGGTAAAAACGGGAAAGATTACTCATGAGTACTTGCAATTGAAGATGTTTAGTGTAACATGTGTATAACACTGCAGAATACACCAATTTACTTACCAGGTTTGGTCATGTACTTGGTTGTCAGTGCAACACGTGACAGAAAAGAGTTAACCTGCTCAACCTCCTCACCCACAGTCATACCTAAATCATGATTAGAATAAATAATTTGAGCTCAAATTTCTTAAATTGGATATATTCTCTGGTGCATATTGAACTTACCTGCTCCTTCCTGATTGCGTCCACCCCACTGCACCTGTAATACAATGAGAAATTGCAATTGTGCACACATCACTTTAATACTTCATCAATACAGAAAAGGTTAGGCAGAATTTACCTCACACTTCCCCGAGTGTCCTTTGGCATGCATTACTGACAGGAAGGGTTTGTTTCGCAAGAGGGTCTGAAGATATGGGAATTGGTGACAGACTTTTTGAAGGTATGGGTAGTATTTGCACATTATGTCAGTGCAAATAAAGTCTATGTCATAAACTCTGGCAAGCTCCTTGTGCAGAAAGAGAGGGTACGCAAAAATTTCTCCTCTAAACATGTTCAAGGCTTTCAATAAAATTCCGTGACGACACACTGCCACATCCACACCCTCTTCATCCACTTTAGACCCAGATTTTTTTGCCGTTTCTCTTGCAGCTCTCCATTGCGTCTTCCCACACAGTCCTTTCCCAGATGCCTAAAAAACACATTTCAGATCAGGTTTAAAAAGATGAATGTTAACAATGGTCTGTCAACAACATCAAAACTAATGTTATATGCAACTACTGTACAACCGTATCTGTGACAAAAACCTGGTTGATCAGTAATTTCACAAGTGATAATGTAGCACCATGTGTTGAGATTAAAGCCCATTATACCATGGTCAGTGAAAATTCTAATGCCAACTGGTGTGCATTATTATTTTTATTTCTGTATAACGCACAGGTATCACTCCGCTACAAGCGTCACCATTGCAACGCACAAACCAGTTGCACTGAATAAGAGTCCTGTAGTTTCATCAAAACAGTTGATAATCATGCATTCCATTTCTGTTGACAGAAGTTGGTTAGAAAAAAAAACTAGATCAAGACTAACATAAAATAGTTCCTACACTTAAACTATAGAGTTTCGTTAATGAATAAACATTTGTCATAAAATGTGTACACTGCGGAACCATAGTATAAGCATATTAAATAATGCGGAGCTGTGCATTACAGTTTTACTGCACTTCGCAGGGGAACTCTGCTGCGCGTTGTGACTCCGCGTTGTGCATTAAAACTGTAATGCATGGCTCCGCGTTGTTTAATACTTACATATACAACTCACCAGTGTGACTTCATTCCGGATCATCTCCACAAATTCTTCTACTTCTTTATCCTTTGCCAGAAAATCACCATTGAAGAAAGCATTTTCTGCCCCTCTAAAAATGTGTAAGAAAACTAATGTTAAGTTTGAATAGGAAGGGACATTTTTTGGGAAAAACAAAATTACAACTACTTACTTCAACTAATTAAAAGAACTAAAATATTACCCTGTAGTCCGGCTGAAGCGGTACATCTTCCTGTTTCCATCAATGGAGACTGCCGACATATTGTCAGCACAGGCAGAACAGGAGAAATGTTGTATATTCAGCAACTTTTCCTTTTCATGACGGCAGTATGTCCACTCCAAAAAACTGCGCTGCAGATTGTCACCAGATATACAGCCTGCCTAAAATTAAACAGAATAGAAAGATTTTCAAATCGTTTAAGCACCAGCATATTTCAATACAGTAGTGCATTAGTTAGTTTGACTCACACGGCCAAAGCTGCTGGTACGCTGATTGAGCATTTTAACAAATGCCTGACGGGATAATCCTGGAGCAGTGATTTTCATTTCATCAAATGTCTGGAATAAGTCAATCGTGTATAACGTTTGGAATGCCACATTTCCCGGCCAATACCCACTATCTTGGAGGTCATTCAATCCAGGGGTCCAGGATTTTGAGCAGGATTTGCAGGTAAACAATGGCAATGACAGATCATAGCGGCCTGCAAACAGGGAATAACGAAAACAAGTCACTTTAGAAATCAACATCTCAAATTCCCTTTAATGGCATCATAACATCTTTGCTACAATTACGCATGCTCACCGTTTATTGTGACCAAGATAATGGCCCTGCCAGTACTAATAGTGATGTTTCCAGGACCACAGTTGCAGATACCCGTAGGCAAAGCAGTTGGTAACAGACAAGCTTCAAATAAGCAAACAAATAAGTAAGAAGAATGGGAAGTTTTCAAAATGTTAAGTTACACATCTTGTCTTGAACTGAAATTCCCTCTGGGATTAATAAAGTATTTTTCATTTAATTTTCATTCATTTCATTGTGGCTTTTGATGCCATTTCATACATACCTTGTTCACATATGCTGTATGCCCCAGTACAGTCCACTGATAAAAAGGTTGTTGGGGGCACTGGTTCATAGAAACCTTCTACTACAGTCTCTCTGTTATGTAAAACCAACTGCTTATGGATGGCTACATCACATTTGCAACAGAATCTTTGTTTGGGCAGGCAGTCTCTACACCTAATCATAGCCATTTCCATGTTGCAGTGGTCGCATTTCTTTGAAGTAATTTTTTGTGATGACAGCATAGAGTTTAACAGATTAGGCCGTGCACTGTCCCACTTTTCTTCAGACAGATTCTGTCGCATCTCCCAAGTCCGGGAACATGTTGCTGTTGCTTCTGAACAGTCTAAAGGATCATCCATCAGACTGTCTTTAAGCTGCTGAAGCTGCAACTCTAAAGCACATCGTCAAGTTATCTTTGAAGGTGTATCCGGTGGATTATGCTTGTATGTAAACAATAAATGGGACACAAATGGAAAATAATCACATTCTAACGACAAACAATGTTACTAACATTTATTTTAACCACAAAAAAGCAGCAATGCACAAAACCCACCAATTGTATGCTGGGCCTCTTGCTCTTCAAATGGAGTAGCTGAAACTGTAAGACAAAAATACACTGTTTTATTAAATGTTCCTTTCATAGGTCAAGCAACTAGTAGAAAAGTAAAAGAAAATGTCTATTTTATCAAAATCCATTTCATCATGGCTTGCACAACAGCTTAAAAATTGCTAACTTGGTAAATAATCTCTCTTGATTTACAGTTCACGCAGCTTATTCTGCCAAGCCATGTGTTTAGGGGAGTGCTTCTCAATGGGCTTTATGCCCACCTTCATCACTTCCTGAACTTCACCCAGCACCTGTTTCCTGTCTTTCATTTTTGGATTTAAATGATTAATTCAGGTGTGTCTGGTCATTGTCTGAGGTCAGACACACCTGAATTAATCAATTCTTCCAATACTGAAAGACAGGAAACAAAGATGCTGGGTGAAGTTCAGGAAGTGATGGAGCTGGGCATAAAGCACATTCCAGTCCAAATGACCCACTGCCCTGCGCGTCACGGATGTGTTCCTACTCCAACATACCTGATTCAGATGAATGATCATCAAGTTCTTTGTAATCTTGTTAACCATCAATTCATTTGATTCAGGTGTGTGAAAGTTAAAGTAGGGTTCCCTGAAAGACACGCAGGGCAGTGGGTCCTAAGGACCGGAAATGAGAGACACTGGTTTAGGGAAACAATATTGCTTACCTTGTACAAAATGGTGTGAATAACTTTGTTTACCATCTTTTGAAGTAGTGGCTACATGTTGATGAGCACCTTTTGGCCTAAAGGGAATAGATGACCGGGAGCCTAACAGACAGAACATATCACTGAATCATGTTTTTCCCAGTGATTGTGTGTATGCAGCATAATACTTGAGAAGTGGTTAGTTGCAAAGGTGTCAAACTGGTTCCAGAAAGGGCCGTGTGGCTGCAGGTTTACATTCCAACCAAGCAGTAGCACACCAGGCTCCCCTCATCTCATCAAGTGAATCTAGTCTTAACATGAAGACCTGAGGAGATGAGTGGAGTGTGGTGTACTGCTGCTTGGTTGGAATAAAAACCAGCAGCCACATGGGCCTTTCTGGAACCAATTTGACATCCCTGGTCTACAGAAACTGCAGTAGCAATACCAGCCATCAAAAATTAAAAACTCCTAACTGGGTGTGGCGACTATATTCAAAGAATCAAGACCATGCAGACCAACCAGAGGGCCGTTTCTCAGTCATCAAGCGTCCATAGCTGTCCCTCTTTCTCCAACGCACAGGCTTGTCGGTGTGTTTCAACTTTATTTTGGCCTTTCCGCCCTTCTCACCAGTTTCCTTTTCCTGAATGGAAAAAATGCATACAAAAAATCTGGTATCAAACTGGTTCCAGAAAGGGCCGTGTGGCCGCAGGTTTTCAATCCGACCATGCAGCAGCACACCAGACTCCCCTCATCAGGTCTTCCTGTGGAGCCTGGTGTGCTGCTGCTTGGTTTGAATGAAAGGGTCATGTGGCAGCTGGTTTTCTGGAACCAGTTTGACACCCCTGTATTAAGACTTACCAAATCTTCAGTCTACAAAGAAGGCTGGGTCCTGCCCATATGTTCATGTGACAAACACTCCACATCACCATGGTAACCAGACCAAACCAACATAACCCACCTTCACAAATAAATGTTACGCTACAATCATATCATTAACAGTATGTGACGTGACTTGAAAGTAAAACATCCATATAGGTGGCGAACATATTGCAGGAAACGTACCTCAGTTGCAAGCAAATCGGCCAAGACGGCATTAATCTTCTCTTCTTCATCCGATTCTCCACTGCAAATGTCTAGTGTGTTAGACATAGTGGCAAATTGAACAGGGGCAACGATTGCTTCCCTCAGAATGATTAAGTACGCGGTCGGACTCTCGATTGATTCCTGAAGGGAAAAGAAGAAATTACATGGATTTCGTGCTGCATTCGATTTGTCGGAACTCGGAATGACGTCACATCCAAGTTGAGAGCGTCCGGGTTGACCAAGTCGAAAAAGTTGCTAAATCGCAATGTATAGTTGGCCGTAATTTCAGAGGCATCATGATTGAATTAAATATACAATTTCATGACTGGTCTCTGCACTGTGTGATTTATTTAATGAGGACGGGACAATAATGCTTTAGCTCGAGCTAAGCAGAAACACAATGTCTAGGTTAGCAATGTAAAGAACTCCTTAACAAATTCAACAGAGGAAATTCACCACTAGTTAGCCATTTGTGTAGCAACAAGCTAGCGCATTCTCCCACAATATGAAGGTGCACTTGACCACCAAATCACAATTATCAATCACAACAGGTCAATATTGCAGTTAATTCGTCACACTGAGATACGTGTATTCATAACGAAAAAAAGGTTAAACAGAGCTCATTACTGGCACCTTACCACCTAGACGCAAGGAATGGGGTATCCTCTGCCAAGTTTGCACGGACTCAACGGGCCTGGAGGGTTCTTATTCTTATTCCCGCCGTCCACGGGGAAGAAACCACACAACTGCTCAAACTGTAAAATAACTTCAATGTCAAGTGGAACGATGATACACACTCGGCTGTTGATGGCGTCTTATACAACTGTAGTTCCGGTTTGTCTGTCTGAAGTACGAAGCTACCGAAGCAGCCCATGATTGGATGAACTGATTAATACAGGTGTGTCTGACCTCAGACAATGACCAGACACACCTAGATTAATCAGTTCATCCAATAATGAAAGACAGGAAACCAAGTTGCTGGGTGAAGTTCAGGAAGTGATGGAGGTTGGCATAAAGCCCATTCAGTGTCCAGTCGTATTATCGAACGGTATCACATGAGCTGAAACATTCAATTCTAAAGTCATTTCGCCGTGATCTGCAGTGTCAAAGACCATTAGTTATTGAGATGCTTCACTCTGTTCACTGTGTTATGAAAAAATTAAATAATGTCTAAAGATCAATATCTCAATGGAATAAAATGAAATTTCAAACATTACTGTAATACATCCTATTAGCCTTGTTACTTGGTTTTGTGCAACTTTTTAAAAATGTATATTAAAAAAATACACTGCAAAGGGTAAAATATGTGATGTAACTCATAACAGAGAGAAACTGCTTCCAAGAATGGCATCAGAAACAAACAAAAATTCCAACAAATGGGATTTTTTGCACTTATGGCAACATTTTGCCATTTGTTTTACAGCTACAGGTTCATTTTTTTTATCCCAGTATCCACAAAACTCTAAATAACATTTCCTATATTGTCTACACAGTTATTATTTTTTGCAGTTCATTGGGACTTTTCAGTAAATGTTTAGTTTTTTCTTCTCTCTTGACTTTTATGTCATTCATGTGACACCACTGCACCATGAATATTATGAAAGCCCATGTTGTCCTGTAAAGAAAAATGTATAATACTTGATTGTGCATCATAAGATGATATATCAGCAAGAATACAAAAGATGTACCAGACGAGAAAAATCATCTCCAGACTTAAAGAGATTATTCCCCCCTTACATTAGCAGGGTTCATTAAAGTACAACATACTGTACCACAAAGACAGCATGGAGCAAAATAGGAACAGGTATGGGGTGTCCACAGCCAAGCCGAGCCAAGTTGTAAGGAAACTTTGTTTCCTAAATGCATCTTTCTTTCATACAACACAAAGATCTTGCTTTGATTTCTCTCCTTATGTGTTATTTCAGACTAAACTTGTGCAGCCAGTATAGCCGCCAAAGCACACATGCTGCAGAGCTGAAGTCTACAATTAAAAAGCTGATATATCCTCTAATAAGCGCTAATATTCCAAAACAAATTGTGTAACAGGAATACAGAAAGGATACCAGGACTACACAAACATCCCAGGCAACCTTACAGTAAATGTGGAGTACAAGACTTAGTAAATACATAAGGATAACAAGACACAGGCAAGTCAAATCAGGGCAGGGTAAGTAAGCTTAATCACAAAGAAGGAAACAACATGTAGTAAAACACAGAAGAAAACACAGGGAAAAAAGGTCTTATAGAATTTAAACAGGAAAAAACAATGACAAATACAGTATGCATATATGTACTTAAATAAAAAGGAAAACTAAAGATTAAAAAGGAAATAAACCCAACAACCTGAATAAAACCAAAGGTTTGACCATCCACCTGCAAGAACCCTATTTCATTTTTAAAGTTGCATCTCATAAAATTAGATTATTGTGAAAAAATTCTAGATTTTTTACACTAATTTCAGAAAATGGAACAAATATAGTAGTAACATATATGCTCTATAGATTCATAACACAGAGTGAAATATTTAAAACCTTTATTCCCTAAAATGTTGATGATTAGTTTACAGAAAATGAAAACCAAAAATATGATCTCAGAAGGTAACGTCATTGTGAAAAAAGTTCAATATTAGAAACAGAGTACTGCAATTAGTCTACTAACTGATTTGGGGTCATTTTGATTCTCTAACTGACCACCTGAAGACAGGTAAGTCCATACTTGTGACTTAACATCAAAGATTTAGAATACAAAGAACCCCTCATTTCCCTGAAATGTTAAAGTGGTCTAATTTCCAAGACACTGACAATGCATATCTCCTCATCATCATTTCCTCACATTTCCTCAATCCACTTTTCTGGTGCACAAATTAAACGATAATACGACTGTGGTATCATATTGTAGGTCTCAATTTTGAGTTCATGTGGGTAAGGATTCTTTGTCATTAAATCATTTCAATTCAATGGTTGGAAGAGAGTTAATTGCACTTAGGCTATAGTTTTCTTGAGCACATTTACAATGATCAGGATGACTGAGAACCTTCATAACATGCCACAAAAAGTTATAACAGAGGAAGCTGCTTGGGGATGAAGCCAAACACATCAAGAAACCCCCCAGGTGTAATTTAAAGTCTTCATTTTAACACCAAAACCCTTTTAAATAATGCATTTTATTTACATTAATAACAATGGGTAACAATTCTTCAAATCAAATCAAATCAAAACTTTATTTATATAGTACCTTTCATGTACAAAAAGCATCTCAAAGTGCTTAACATAAAAACAAAAGGAAATTAAATAAAAACATGTTCAAAAACAAAAACAGTTAATCAGTTTTACATTTATCATTGCTTGATAATATAGCTTGATTTCCATGATGTCCTTGAATGTCTCAGTGAGATGGTCAGAATTTGGTTTTAGCTGTAATTTGAACGTGACCTGTTCACTGAGGTGGGGCTAACAAAATGTTTTATTTCTACTTTTCCTGGGATCAGTAAATAAAAACTTTCAAAAAAAGGACTAACCAGCTGTCATTTGGTTTTAAAGCGGCAACATAGTTTATATCCTAAATCTTAGTTCTACTGTTCGTTATTACAAGACTTTTATTTTGAAGGGCAAATTATCAGGAGACCTGTCACTGATTTTACGCGGGACTACGACCGCCAAAATCTGGAATCACACTTTGAGGAGAACCTTGAGAGACCAGTGAGTATGGACTTTATGGACTTCTTTAACATTATAATCTAACACAGCGGGCCTTTATTCTTGTATTATTAATGCTGTTACTGTTTAATCTATATTGCATGGTATAACAGAAATTATAGTAGGCTATATGTTTTGTTATGAGTGGAGGAATTAAGCCTATTTGGACTTTTCGCCAAACAAACAAACAAACAAAAAAAAGATAATCTTTTTTTTTTCTCTTTTCAAAGATGCCTGGGAGTATTCTCAAAGACTGTCCTGGCTGCAACGCCAAAATAGGGGTGGCATGTAAGAAGTGTCCTAAATGCGCACTTGTGCAGCCGCACAAGAGGAGGCTGGCTAACGCGCGCGACAATTTCTCCAAAGAGAAAGAGGCTTGGCGATCAAAAATGAAAAAGTGGAATAACGTCAACAAAGAGCACGAAAAGGCGTATAAACTCGTAAGTAGATCATCTATTGGATTTTACACTGTACAAACCCTACTGGGATACCATACAGCTTGTGTTAATTAGTGTGTCATATGCAGCCATACTAAACCTAACCTAAACACTGGGTTATACAACAACGCAGTGTATAAGTTGAATAAAGTATTTTTAAATTTGCTTTTGAAAATGTGTGTGCTATTTCCACCGTCGATGCGTTAACTTCCGGTTGTAGTGACCTCATCTGCAATACGACTCACGATAGTGAGTGAGGGCTTGTGGATGTGCGTAGGGTGGACATTGGGATTCGGCCTTAGTATGTTTAGGATGGAAAGTGTTTTTTTTAAGTATGTAAAGTTTAGGTTACACGTGGACCTGTTGGTTGTTTTTCATAGGATACAAACCATCAATCCGCATTAGGCAAGGTGCAGTGTGTTAAGTTTTCCACTGAACCATTATGCTATGAGTGTTTAGCTTGCATTTCATTTTCCACTAGTACTTAAATTAGATTATTTATATCAAGAAATCTGTGATCGATGTTATCTCTGGCAAGAATTTGAGAACACGAGTATTTTTTCACTCAATGGAGATAAGTACTGTAACACTGCTCCTGGGTTCCTCATATGGCCTTAACAGAGTTTGGCCTATTTCTATAATTGTAACTTTTGGAAATGTGTGAATATTTAGCCATGCCACACCTTGTTCAGGAATCAAT
The DNA here is from genome assembly GCA_037177435.1 of Melanotaenia nigrans. Lineage (NCBI taxonomy): Eukaryota > Metazoa > Chordata > Actinopteri > Atheriniformes > Melanotaeniidae > Melanotaenia > Melanotaenia nigrans. The sequence goes on along the minus strand of JBAFTC010011798.1, from coordinate 5,075 downwards.
CCTGCCTTTGACCCACTGACTGCTGTTGTATCCTATAGCCACTCTCTCAATCAGATTTTAAGGTCCCAATTTACAGAGCATGTATCTTTACAACAGCATTTCTAGTAAATCAATAATAAATATAGATTTTTTTGAACTCTTGTTCTATAGACATACTAAGGAATACTGTCCATTATGCTGACACCTCTGAAAGACATTGTGAATGTGCTATAAGATAACATAAGGTATCCTTTATTAGTCCCTGTTTTTTAAATAGAATTACTCGATAAAAGTACTTAGGGTAGCCATTAAGCTATTTGGCTGTTAATAAAATTGTTGGTTGAGATTTACCTAATTTGTATAAATAGATTAATGCACTGGAAAAATTAGTGCTGCAAAGTCCCATCCGTCTTGTCATATTTTTGATAAAATTGTCTGTCATCGGCTCATGTATTAACATCTTTATGTTCTCCTTTCAGTTGGACCGTTTTTCATGCCTGGGGTACTTCCCAATCCTGCTGATGGGGAAGGAGTTTGAGGGCAGAGTGGTTGCGGAAATCAAATATAGCCTAGATTTTCAACTGCCACACTCCCTCGAGAAGAGTTTAATGACTGCATTTGAAAGTATATTGAAAGGTAAGTGTTTGTGTTGATTGATAAAGACAATACAGTGTCTCCCCTAGGTGTACTGTCTATGCCGAAGGAAGAGGGGGGGTTGAGGGTGATGTCATGAATAACATCAGGTTATGTAGTTTGTTGATGAAGTAATGAGGTATAAGCCTGTTCTGTAACAAAGGTAACCTTAAATATTTCTGTTATGATCTGGCACAATATAGAAAATACAATTAACTTGATTCTTTCAGGGTCCCCCCTTAATATAATGGCAGTGGAAACACTGCATTTTCTCCAATAAGTTAGACTAGAAAAGACTAGAAAAATGAAGTACGTATTCAATGATAATGATACATTTTCTTTGTATTGCCCTTTATATAATTGCAGCAAATCTCAAAGTGCTACAGAGAACTGTAGTAAAAACAGAAAATATAAGATAGAAATTTAAATTCATCAGGTGGTCAAGTTTAGCTAAAATCCCTTATGAAAAATTATTTAAATATATTTAACAATGAAGCAGTGAAGGTTTTTGTTGAGATTCATATTTCTAATAACTGTTACGGAGGCTGTGCAGATCGTGCAGGGTGTAAGGAAGGTGCCTGAGCCAACATCAGTGACAATTCTTGGGTCTTTTGGTGGGATTTAAAGTTGGAGAGGTGGCAAGTTGTGGCAGCGGGAAAATAAGGGAGAGTTCAGATTTTTCTATGGAAGGTGATGTTACAAGAATGCCAGTTGTGTCTTGTGATTGGATCAATAAGAGAGATTAAGTTGGACCAATAAGATGATATCAGGGTTTAGTCTCATCATTGAACTACACTTAAACTTCAACTTGATAAATGCAAAAGTTAAACAGTTATGACATAGGCATGCTGTTTTTAGTTTGTTTTGTCGCTGAAGTATTGGGATGTTTTCTGCAACTACCGTTATTAAACAGAATTAAGCAGTACAACACGTGTTCTCAACCTAAATGTTTTGATTATTTTGATTTTACTTCTTTCTTTTTTTTCACATCAGTGTATATGAAGAGAACCCGCAATGAAACTCCCACAGAACAGCCGACTGACCAGGAAGCATGCACTCCCCAACCTTGTGTCACCACCAGCAAAGACTCTCCCCCTTCCCCTGCTGGACCCTCCGTTGTCCATGAACCGGCCATCCAGGAATCTTTTACCTCCCCAGTTATGCAGGAAGTCTCCACCTTCCTGCCAGAATCATCCACCAAAGCCTCCACCTCTCACCACTCAAATCCTTCAGACTTCACCCACCTGCCTGAGCCTCCCTACACCCATTCCACATCCTCCCAAAAAACATCTGAAGAAGGTAGTATAAATATTTTGGATTATGTATTACAGTGTGTTTCAAACACATTTAAATACATAATGAATATGTAGGTTTAAAAAACAACCTTCGGAAGTGTTCACATTCTCCACCCATCCACAGTATATTCTTGTATATTATAGTTCTACCCTTCTCAATGTCCTTTAAGCCTGGGTCTTGCATTTTAATGGAGATATTTTTAAGAATTCAAATATAAAACAGGCAGTGTAAGTAATGGTTTAATTGAATGTAACTTCATTTATTTTTTAGATCAAATTGCCCTCGCTTTGAATCTGGTGCCTTTAACGTTGGAAGAGTCAGAAGCCTTGGCTGCTGAGGAAACTGCTGAACTTGCTTCAAAATGCAAAGAGTGCAGAGAGAGAGAAACATCAGGGATCTTCCTGTACTCAAAAGTTTTAAAGAAGAGAGGACAAAAAGTAAGTGACTACACATTAACAATTCATTCTTGTGGTGTTACACCTAAAGTACTAAGGCTACAAGGGGGGTATCTGATAACCTGATGAGATGATAGAATATTCATAATAAAATATGACCGAAATAAACTAAATGTCTAAATGAATAAATGAATACATTTTAGCTGATACTACCCACTACTCCAATCTTACATTACTGAAAGTATTTACATTTTTATTCAAGTACTATATGCTAAGAACTGATAATACTGAAATCTATAGATGTCACTGATAGTGAATCCCCGCAGCAACTCCGTTTTGGAGGCTAATAAGAAAGGAAAAATGAGGAGTAAAACCGCACAGGGGGAGTGAAAGGTTCATAACAGGAGAACGATGGTTGCAAGTTTGAAAAGTCCTCACCTACAGGCTCACCTGGCAACTCTAAGGTAAAAAGAAAAACTAACATACACCAATAAACACAAGCGAACCAAATAAAGTAGCCTAGAGGCCATGATAACTGGGTAGTCAGGCTTCATATACATCCCAACAGGCTGGAGGTTGGTGGCAACCCCAGCCATGGTCCAATGGGTATGCAGGTGGGTGGAGCAGGAATCCATACTGCTGGGTGGTAACGCAAACAGTTAAACCACATTCATGCAGATCCCAAGGGATGTAACAGAGGTTGACACAGAATGCACTGGTATCTACCCAATTGTTTTTGGGGCCTGTAAATGAAAATCTTTTAAATGCATCCATGGTTGGGATGCAAACAATCAAGTACTGTAATTTATTAATCAATAGTTGTTTCATTATATTGATCGATGATCAATCAATTGGGAATCATGCAGCAACTCACGATTCAATTCGATTCAGATTCTTAGGGTAACGATTCGATTCTGAATCGATTCTCGATTCAAAACGGTTTTAATTAATATTCAGTCCACTTTTGGTAAGAAAACATACTGATTAACTCCGTTCCTCTATAAGCCAGAAATAGCTTTGTGGAACTGTTTCATTAGTTGAAAGAAAACTGATCATCAGTACAAAAAAAAAAGATAAGTTGAGGCACTCTGAATTTGCCAAGAAGAATAATTTATTGTCTCCACGCACCAATGCGTTTTGGCTTTGTCACAAAGCGTCACTTAGCAGCTGTGAAAGTAGTCAAGCTAATAATTTTTAGCCTTTTAAAAAATCTATTTTTGGAAATTTTGAATCAATTCTGAATCAATTCTGAACCTTTATGAACAAGAATCTCGATTCTGATGAAAATTGATTTCTTTTTACCACCCCTAATATTTTGGTGAAACTGTATTCATAAAATGTAACAAGTTTTACTACAAAGAATAGAAATATAGTGGAGTAGAATTTACATATAATAGCGGAAAATGTAATGGATTAAAAGTCTAAAGTATGCAGTACACTATTAATTTAGGTTAAAATATTCTCAAGTACAGTTACGAAGTGCAAATGCTTGGTTACACTCAAACAAAACAAAACACTAAAACAATTCAGAATTACCTTACTGTATGTTCTCGCAAACTTAAAACACACGTGACGTGACACACTATCTTTATTTTTCTGTGGTTACAGATCTTTAAAGATCTGAGGAAAATGATCCAATCTGTTATTGGTATAGTGTCAGCATAAGGAGGATCAAAGCTGAACCTCATGTGGAATTACAATAAGTTTTTTTTCATTTATTTCAGGTGCTTGTTGAATGGCAACCATGTGGATCTTGGTAAGTTATTTATTTACTTAGAAATCCAGTGTAGGTCAGTGTCCAGTGTATAAATTAATAAGGTAGTGTTCTGATGTTGTTGGGCCACAGACCATCTATTTGAGATATATTCAGTTTTCTAAGATATGTAACAATAAAAATCTTAACGTTGAACTAAAAGTACTGTGAGGAATAAAACTCTCCATAAGTAATATAACCATAATGCATTGAAATAGTGTAGTTCGAAATATACTTTGTCATGGCAATGTTGATTAATAATCTGCCGCTCATGACATAGGTCATTTTCTACTCCCATTTATGCTCAAAGTATATTACTCATCAAATGCTACTATTCCAAAGTTATTCTCTCAGTAAATGACAAACAATTTACAAAGCCCTGGAAAAAAGAAAGACCTACTTTATTTACAAGAGAAACCCAAAATCACAAATAATTACCATCCGTGGATTCCCGTTATACTGGTATTTGTCAGCAGAACCAATTCCACTTAATATTTTGTGTCAAATTGTAGATTCTGACACTGTCCAAATTCAAGAGATGCATCCTTGAAGGGATCCTCAAAGAATGATAAAATGGTTAAATAGCACAGTCTTGTCTGTGGACAAAATAATGCTTATTAAGACTGACTGGTATAGAACTAGCAATAAATTTAAGTTCTCTTACATACATTGGTTACGTTTGCGGAGTCAATTGTGTTCTATTATAAAAAGACTCCTCATGGTGATATAAATAGCCTTGGTGGGCCTCTGTGCTCAATATGCATCCTTCAAAGAATGCAGCCCCTGAATCCTCCATGTATATAGTAAATATCCAGCTATTTAATGATTGAGCAGCATAATTTTTACAATATATTAGGTTGTAAAGATGGCAATATCCCCTTTATGGGATATATGCATACTTACATGTAATGACATTGGATGTTAATTATGTTTCTCTGATTGATCTTTAACAGCCAGCGAGTTTGGAAGCCCACATGGGAGCCGCGTTCAGTCCTGGGAGTGGAGTGACCCTGGCCCTC
>JBAFTC010011766.1:0-16309 GCA_037177435.1 Melanotaenia nigrans | reverse complement strand
GATGACAGTGTTTGCACAATGTCAAACAGGTTGTGTAACATGCTTAAACCCCCTTAGTTATGTTGGAAATAAACTAATACTTCTATTATCTACTACGAGTAAAGAAAATAACATGACTGGTCCTGGGTTGTTAAAGTATTAGGGTCAATACCATAATTAAAGTTTCTACATCTTCAAATCCCTGTAATAGTAGGTAAAGCTTTGGCATGACATTCACTCTTAACTGCATCACTCAGCTCCAGATGAACACATCAGCTAAGTAACAAAGAAGAAGGCGAAACTAAATCTGTTAAAAAAAAAAAAGGAAAGCATTTCACAAGTGTCATGCACCTACAAAGTGTTCACAAAACCAAGTTAAACATGTTAAGCTCACTATGTTGCGACTCCTCTGTTGGGTGGGTTTGTAATCCCTGGCTGGCACACAGTGGTCAGCATGTCCATTGCAAAGGCAGCTGCCTTTCACAATGAAATCATAGATGGCGTAATGGTCCATTGGGAGGACGGCGGCTCCAGGATGTTTGGCCTGGCACGGACACTGCTGTCTCTGCAGCAGATGGACTCTCAGGTTGGTGATCATGAGCTGTTCCTGAGCAGCCGGTCCATAGGGATCTAATGAGTGCCAAGGCGACAAGGCTTGATAAATCACCTGGGGATTAAAGGACAGGACAAATAAAACTCTTTAAAAACCTGGTCTGTTTCTCTTGTAAAAGCCTCTGTAACAAGGTGATCTTAGAAAAAACATGAATTATGTCTCTGTTTCCTTGGCCTGTCCAATAAAATAAAAAAAAAGACATCAATGTTTTTTCAAAAAACTTTTTTTTTCATGCTTGTCTTATAATAAAACCCAGCCAGCTACAGTGTAAATACTAATGTTTTTTGTTGCCACTTACTGCAATCTGTTGAGCTTTAACCTTTTAGAATCAATATGATCTGGAATAAAAGCTGAATAAGGCAAGGATTCTAGATGTTAACACAAGACTAAAATATTTTTCAAATCTTAAAAGTGAATATGTACAGGGCCATTTGAAATTGTCAACAAATATAGCATAATTTCAGACTACATACTTAGTATTTCAATAAAAAGAAGCGGAAAACTTTTAAAAAATGTAGATTTTTCCTCTTAAAATAAGTTTAACTGCATATATCATTGCAGATGTTAGTCAACAGAAATGAATAATCTGGCTGACACCCTGGCAAGGCATAAACTTGTAGCAAACACACAGGAATTATGTTCAGCCATGTGTTCATTCAGTCATTAAGCAAAAAGACTTCCATCAACATCTGAGATCCTGTGCAGCAGAACAATTTTTTACCAGTGTCAGTCTGTCTGCAGTCAGAACTGATTATGGGGCTCAGACCCTCTGCCAAACCAGTCCAAAAAAGTTATTTGAAAAAACATCAAAGGCAAAAAGAGAACACTAATATTGTAGAAGGAAGAAGGAAGCTTTAGAAGATGTAGCCTATCAGAAGGGAGTAATTTACAAAGCTCAGTCATTTGTTTTGTGGATTGTGTGAAATCAGCTTATGGAGCAACTTGGTGCCAATAAATGGACAAGAGAAAAGCAGATGGTGAGTGGTGTTGTTGGGAAGTGATGGAGGGGAATGCCTGACATTGTGTTTTGATGTGGTCACTTTCAGATCTCTGAAACTACCGTTTAATGCTGAAACTTGGTTGTTGTCTTTTAGATCTTCCATCACTCTTCTTCTCCCTGTTCAGAGTTGATTACAAAACCTTTGATTGTGTGTAATTCTAAATGTAATGTAAAGAAGTTACGGCAAAAGTGAAAATCGGTCAACTGTGGGAAATCATCACAGGAAAAAAAAAAAAAAAATAAAAACAAGAGTACAAGTCAAAAAGATGGAGGAAAGTAATCTGATGCTTTTTGTTGTTTTTTCTTATGTGCTATTTTGTGGGACACATTTCATGGCATTGTCCATGTGATCCATTTTATTTTTGATATCTATACATTATAACATTCGTAAAGCAAAACAACAGAATAAATAAACATTTTGTGTTTTGCATTTTTGTATTAGTTGTGTTTTGCGAAAATGTTCAAATGCTTCCATGTGTTTATGGGTTTTAGGGTTTACTTATGTCCAGGTGTATTTTGCATCTGAAGGATCCATACAGCTCAGAGTAAACTCAACACACGCTCACAGATGCCGTGAAAGACTTACCTCCCCTCTGGTACAAGGAAAAGCTCCAGAATACTTGGAGGTACAAGTTGCCCCACCATCCCCGACTGATGAACCCTCTGCAAGGCCGAACACCTCCTCGCAGTGCCGGGAAAAATATCTAAGGGGCTTCCATGTGTGCCCGTGGTCCTGGGAGCGCTCCAGCACCATGGCGACAGGACGGGGCGAGCGGAACACCAAGATTAAATGAGTGAACAGAAACTTCGTCTCCAGGTCCAACTGGAGCGTCTCCTCCTCTACCCCCTCGGCAGACTGCCACCAGGTGTCAGGGTAGCGGAAAGAAGAGTCACTCATGGCGGAGGGAGGGTGCGCCTGTTTGGGGATAGCAGCGTTGCACCGTCTGCATTCTGCTGCCGAGCAGGACTCTTTGCTGCGAGGGGCAGCAGTCTGTTGGAAGAAGCAGAAGGGCTCCGAGGAGTTGAAGCCACAGACAGACTGCGTGCTGAGCAATCTGCCCTGAGCCAGGTTACCCATGCGGGGGTTACAGGATCGGTCCAAACAGCGGCGCTCCAAAGCTGCATCTTCAACTTGGGAAACCTCTGGTAAGAGGATATATTAATTAATGTTAAAAGAAAGTGAGATATTAACTTACAAAATTATCCCCTTGGCTTCTCTGTAGGCTACCGCACATGTGCCAACTTTTAGCCAAAAGACTCAGCTGCAGTGAGCCAAAAGAGGTACATATATGTTAACTTTACCTCCAAAAAGTCCGTATAATTTAATCATTACTAAGTGTATAGAAACAGGTTCATGTTCAAACTCACCAGCTGACAGAGGGAATGATGCGCACACCGAGAAAATGATAATCGGAGCCCACAGTCTCATCCTATAGGCACTGTAACTCCAGAAAAAGTCAGATTATTCTCTGCAAAGCATCTAAAAGCTTGACCTCGGACATCTACTGACTGACATGCTCCTTCCTGATTAAAAAAAAAAACAAAAAAAAAACAGCCATTTACAAAAGGCTACAACGCTGACATTTCGAAACACTGAGCTTATTTCAGTTTGTGTTGATTTCGAAATGTCTCATTAGAATTAACTTGTATTATGCGAGAGCTCTGAAGTCAGTATCCTTAAATTATTCCATGATCCCACGCAATTCAAGATTTAAAGTTCTCTGTGAAGACTTTAATTGACATTTGGGTATTTGGAGAAGTTAGCACCGCCCACCTGTGGTCCCCTGCAAGACCACTCCCAGTGCCTCCTAAAAACTTAAAAATAAATAAATAAAAAACCGCAATACTTTCACAATAATTTGTGAATAAATGGATAAATACATCAGCTGCCTTACAGAAATGTTGAATCAATAAATGCATGCCACACAGCTGAGGGCTAAATTCGCATTCTTCAGCACTGGAAGAAGTTAATTAAAAAAAATACTGTTGATGGTATAAAACATTAACTGAGACATCAAGACTACATTCACATTCCGGCTACATATTCTTTTAACCACCATTAATCAACTAGGCTGCAGCCCTGTATCTGAGGGGTCTCCTGACCCTTGACCCTAATAATTATGCAACTGAACACCTTTTTTTCTTTTTTTTTTCACCTTACTGAGTCAAAGGAGACACAAAAAGGTTGGGAAACACAACTTTGCCCCGCTCATTTGAAACTGTATGAAAGTTTTAAAGACAGAGCAGACAGGGCAGTCAAAATGATGAGAATATGCATCACACCTGTGAATAGAAAATCAGAAGTAATTTATTCTGGAAAATGGCCTGTCATATTAATCATCCTCTCATACGTCAAAAGCAAAGAATGGAGATCATGAGCATTCCTGGTTTCTTCCCCAAGGCATCCTGGCTTTGACATTCCTCTCGTCACTGTGACAGTTTAAAATTGACATGATTCGTGTTCATGTGTTTCTAGGTTTGCCTGGTTTACTTTGGTTGTCTCAAGATGATTCATCAGCTCTAGGCAGGATGCATCTTGAGCTGTTTTCTTTGCACACCTCTTGCAAGTTTTTGACCTTCAAATCACAGCAGTCACCATGAAAAATATTGCAGGAAGGATGTCTAATGTTGATTCCTCTGGCAGGACAAAACTATTTGCATATGAAATTAAATGTTGTAGTAATTTTTGTGTGTTTGTTTGTTTGTTTTTTTAATGAAAAAAAAGTTAATTAGTAGATGAAGAAGATATTGACTTGTTCCACAGGATGATGAGTGCTGGCAGGAATGATTACCGGTACTTTTCTGTTTAATAAGTATCCCACTGAACATGATTTGTTGTTTCCTCACTGTGTTGTGTAGAGGATGTGAGGAATCCTCAACAATTTTTAACAGCTTGTGCAGAATTCTTTTCTGCTCTATCAGCTCCAGAGTTCTTCCCAACACAGAAACTGCCATCTTGATCAGTTTGTTCAGTCTCTGGCTCTGATGCTGCTGCCCCAGCAGATGACTGTGAAGCTGATTGCACTTCCCATAACAGACTTATTGAAGATATGCAACATCTTGGTTCAGACGTTGTGTATATTCAGTTTATTTCCTATACATTTTTCTTATACACTGACCAAAAATATTAATTTTTCCTATTTCTCATGGGCTGAACTTAAAGATCCAAAACTTTTTCTGTGGACACATAATGCCTTAAATATTGTTCACAGATCTGTTGAAATCTGTGTTGAGTACTTCTCCTTTGCCAGGATAATCCATCCACCTCACAAGTGTGGCATATCAAGGTTCTGATGAGACAGTGTGGAGCGTCGTATACGCCAATCCAGGGCATCCCAAACATGGTCACATGTCCAGTGAGTACACTGGCCATGCAACAACTTGGATGTTTTCAGCTTCCAGGCGATCTTGGAGGTGAAGATGCTGGATGTGGAGGTCCTGGGCTGGTGTGGTTACACATGCTCTGCAGTTGTAAGGCCAGTTGGATGTACTGCCAAATTCTCTGAAATGCCTTTGAAGACATTTATAGTAGAGAAATGAACATTCACTTCACAGGCAACAGCTCTGGTGGACATTCCTACAGTCAGCATGCCAAGTGCACACTCCCTCAAATATTATTTTTTATTAAAAATATTATTACAATTGTTATTATCCATCTATCGATCGACCTACCTACCTACCTACCTGCCTACCTAGCTATCTATCTGAATGATCTTAGCTGCCTTCTTCCTTAAATGGAGTCTGCTCTGTCCCTTCTTGTAGATGCATCTGTGTTGCATTTCCAGTTTGTTCTCTAGCAGAACTCCAAGTTAATGTTGGACATACTTGGACAACAATCAGGTCATTCCTGCTCACTTTAAAAGACAAGTGCTTAGAGTTTTAAGTCATATGTATATATAAATATACACACACGCACACACACACACACACACACACACACACACAATTTAATTAACAATAAAGCTCTAACAGTTTAGTGGTTTTCTTTTCAACACAACATATACTCAGACATATTATTAAAGGAATAGCTTAAGACTTTAGAAAATTGGCTTATTTCCTCCCTCTTTTTTTTTAGACCAGAGAACTGATAAAACTCTTATGAAGCTACGCCCAATAATCAACAAGCTAAGCTGACAAGAAATGCTAAAAGCCATATTGGCTCTGTCCAGAAACAATAAAACGTGACCATCAAACTCTAAAGCTTACTAATGAATGCTTTATATCTTGCTGGATTGACTTGTTCAAAAGGTGTCAAAGTGATTTGCCTTTTTAAAGGCACTTCACGTGCCAGACAGCTCACGCAGTCACTTCCAGAAGTTGTTTTTGCAAAGTTGTTCAGGCAATGTTCCAAAAAAAAGTTAGGCCAAGAAATATTCTAGACAAATTCACAATTAAACCACATTTAAAAAAAAATAAAAAATAGTAAAATAACGCAAAAAACATACACATTGAGCTATAAACGTAAGGTCTTAAATGCATTACAGTCAGGTGAAGTTGTTGAGTAACAGATAATATATGAATGAAATAGTCCTTCTTGACTTAAATGACCTCTGTCTGCTGTACTTCGGTGCTGGATCCCCACAGTCAGTTGTGCTGCTATGTTCTCCTCATCTAATGGCCCAGTAAGATGACAGATACAGGGCTGCTGGCCAGCTTTTTCTTCAGACTGTAAAAGGATATGGTTCTCTCCCATGCTGTAATGACACCTTGTACCTTCAGCTTACTGAACCTTTGCGAGTAATCTCTCTACTCTTCTGTGAAAGCCAGACAGAAAAAAAAAAAAAAAAACAGACATGCTCCATCCAGGGAGACAAAGGTGTCTTGCCCACAGACTAACTATTAAACAGAGGGCTCTCGCTGACTTGTCTCTTTTTTTCTCTCCCCATTTTTATGACATTTGTCTTTGCTTTGTCCTCTTGATCCCAGCTGTAACACTGCTACCACACACATTTCATCATATAATTTCGTCTATGAAAACAAAAATGAAACCATGTAATATAAATGCTCCATAAATGCTTTATATTACGTTATGATGGTTGTGAGACACCAACTTACATTCCCTTTGTTAGCCATCTCCAGTCAAACAGTTCTTGAAATTTTACATCACCTTTTGACCCATTCACTTATTGTACCAGAAAAAAGTAACAGATGACTGGGCACATCACGATTTAACGAGAGGAGTAGACAAAGGAGCTGGTGAATGTGTTAGTGTTTCGCCTTCATAAAATCTAGGCAAGTGAACACGTCCCATTTGATTTTCTGTTGCTGTGGGAGGGCTGAAGTGTGTCTGTGTCAGATTATATTCTGAATGACATAAATAAAAACATTTTGTGTTGAATAAAACCTGAATTGTGAACAGCATTAGTTATTATTAATTATTTTATTTTTGAAGGAAATGGCTCACATAGCGCAACAATGATGATATGTCCCATTTTTAAAAAAAGCCACATGGAATGACCTGGAAAGCTGAGAGCTTGGAAAGTAAAGTGAAGACTTCCCAGGGTTGTTAATCATATACCATTTGGCTGTTTCAAGCTGAAACTCCAAGGCTGCATTACTTTGAAAGCTTACTTCTACTTTGTCATTTAGCATTAGCGTTTGCTTCTTTAAACATGCCTCGAAGACATAATTGTGCAAAAAGCCATAAAACATTCAGTAAGTGGTGGCAAACTGAGGATAGCTACAGTATTTGTGTTGTGATAGTGTCATTACTGGGCCTGGTTGATGATATCATGTCTTAAAAGCTGAGCCTCCAGACCTTTACCCTTTGTAGGTTGAGATTTGGGAAGGAGGTTCACCTGCTCTCTGTTGAGACTGGATGATAATTTGAGAAAAGGATGGAGAAAGTTAAGAGGTTTCAGCTTACACAAAGAGAGGGATGTCTGCTTAGCCACCTGCATGGCCCTGTTTTTGGGCTACATGGCAGTTCCCAAGTTAACATGTATCCCATTGCCTCCTGGTCAAACAGGTCATGACAGGATGAATATATCAGAGAGCATCACGACATCAGGTCCTCCTTTTACTAACTAACTATTTTTAATGAAACCAGTTGTTGTTGCATGGTCTCCAGTCAAAATGCTTATTATTTCTGTCTGGGTGGGGTTTTTTTTATCTGCATAGAACAATGCTTATATTACCTGCAACGGTAAAAGTCATACTAAAAGCAACATAAAGAAAGTAAATAATGTACAGTTATTGAGAAAATATTAAAAGGATATATACTTTTTTTTTAACAAGTATGGTGTTCAAAAAGAAAGTGGTACACTATTTTCTCTTTTGCAGGTGAGGAGAAGTAGAAAATAAATGTCCTGCACAATAATAATGAAGCAAATAATCCAAATGGGATATTACCATCTTCTTAGACTATACTTGCTCATGGATAGCTCAGTGGCTTGGTAAACCTATCTGTGTGTTTGTTTTTAGTTAGTTGTGTGTTTTTATGTAGAGCACTTTGTGCTACTTTTTGTATGAATGGTTCTTTATAAATAAATTTTGATTTGATTTTGTAAATGGCACATCCACTCTTTGCTATTCTGCCTCAAAGAGTAAAATAGACTTTTCATTTATTTTATAAAGTGAAAGAATAGCAGGGAAATGAACAAAGATGTATAAACATATCTTTTAAAAGACAAAAATTCTCTCAGAATTGAAATTCTCAATTTAGTCATGGTATTTTTTAAAATTGGGACATATTACCACCTAGTGGTCAAAATTGGACCCAATTGAAAAGCAGTGATTTAAATAGAAAGCGAAAACAAGGAACAACATAACAATGTAGTTGTAATAATAATTAAAGCAAAGTAAAGAAAGACATGGGACTCATACCTGCGTACTCCATCCAACAGAAGTCCTTGTTACATTATGCCCTACAGTCATCTGTATCCAGTAGCAATGTAATAATATGTCATGTCTTCAACATATTTTAAAAAGATGGAAAGGAAAGACTGAAAAAAATCTCTAACAATAATGACTGCTATATCATCTAACAAATGAGTTCAGTAGTTGTAAAAATAGACTTTGATCAGTAAAAACTTTGCCCTTTCCATACTTAGCTGGTATATTCAGGGATTGTCTTACTTTGCTCAGCAAGACAAAGCTAAACCCTATTCCACATGTATGCAGATATAACAACGTAGAAGCCAGTTGTGGCCAGCCTCCAAACTTTCACTTTCAAATAAAAAGAATTTTTTAATAAAAAAAAAACTGTGGACCATTATGAAGACAAAATACAGCCCTAAACTTTTGACCTGGATGAAATAAAATATAAAACCCGAAAAACATGACATCTCATTTTAAAAACAAGGGTCCACTTAACTGAGCAACAGCTAAAGCATTCAATTTGCTTGAAGTACACTGGAACAGGAAAGTAGCTATTGGTTGTCCTGAAAGTTGCTAGAGGTAGCTAATATAATAATTGGCAATTTACATTTAATGTAATGGCCATTGTAGGAGAAAGGAATAACATCGTGGAAAGACAGCAGTTGAGTCAAAAACACCCTAAATATGTTTAGAACTACAAATTAACTATTTTCTGTTGATTCTTGGTTTTTGTTTTTTTCGTTTTGTATTTTTGCCATTGAAATAGGCCATCACTTTTAAAAATCACCTTTGATAACCTTTGTTGAGATCCACATTACATAAATCAATTTTGTCCTTTATTGTTAAATGTTAGAATATCAAATTTAACCAAAGGACTGTTATAATGCATGGACTTGCTAGCTCTAGGTCCAACCCTCCTCCTTTATCCGGACTTGGGATCGGCAAAGTGACACAAAAGAGACACTTTGGCAGAGTTACTTAGTTTTTTTGTTTTTTGTTTGTTTTTGTTGTTTTTTTTTTATTCTTTAGCTTTAAGAAACCTAATTGTGCCTATTCCATAATTCTGTCTACCTTAACATATTTTTTAAGCCAGAAAATTTAGCTGTTATGTGCTTTTAGGGATAGCACTGACTACTGTTTATTTTAGTTTCTTTTCTTTTATTATAAATAGGATTTGAGTTTGTTTAGTTTTAGAGCTATAACATTCTGTTTCCTTCTGTTTTCAGTGCTGCAGCTGCTGGGGTTCTCCATTCACTCGTGTGGTTAGGATACTGGGAGTTCACTTTAGATGTTGATATGGTTTGTGGTTGCACATAGTTAATAGCATGGTGTTTTTAATTTAAGGTTGTTGGATTATTATTTTTTAATGCTTTGTACAATGTCATTCCTTTCAGAATGAGTGGTTGGTTTCCCAGCCATGGTGTGACTATCCTTCTTTGTGCTCTGTGCTCAACAGGGCTGACCCTGTTGACTTTAAGTGTGCTGTGGTTCAAACTCTTTTGAGAAAAAAACCAAAAAACCAAAGAAAAAAAGAATCAGGATTCTGCCTTTAATGTCAGCATTCTGGTTTTAATATCAGAATGCTGACATTGATATCAGAATTTTAACTTTAATCTCAAAGTTCTGAGATCAAATTCAGAATTCTGACATTGATGTCCACATTCTGAGATAATGTCAAGGTTGTGGTTTTAACATCTGAATTCTGACATTAACCTCATGAATGTGACATTATTGTAAGAATTCTGACTTTGATGTCTGAGTTCTGAGATCAAAGTCAGAATTCAGACTTTGATGTCCGAGTTCTGTGATCAAAGTCAGAATTCTGACATTGTTGTCCAAATTCGGACATGAATCTGAATTTGATCTCAGAACTTACATAAAAAAAAGTTAGAATACTGACTTAAATGTCAGCATTCTCGGTTTAATCTCAGAATGTGGAAATGTTCGAGTTCTGAGATGAATGTCTTGTCTTCAGACAGCGCAGGCAGGGAAGCAGGCGGCCAACCCTGATGATTAAATATAAATAATTAAATATATAATAATTAAATAATTATTAAATCTGATTTCAATCGGGTATTCTTGCACAATCAGAGCCCACCTCATAAGTATCTGGTGGTTATACATCCCAGATAGGAATGTCAGTGGATTATGATCTGTATACTTATGGATCAGCACAGGTGATGACGCTAAATACACCTCAAAGTGCTGCAGTGCCAGGACCAAGGACAACGTCTCCTTCTCAATAGTCGCGTAACGAAGCTGGTGCCGGTTAAAATTTTTGGAGAAGTAATAGATGGGATGGTTAAATCCGTCTGACCCAGCCTGTAGGATTGCGGCGCCTGCCCCTTCATTTATACCTATGTTCATAGGTTTGTCTAATGCAAAATGAATTTTGTATGGGATTAGGTTGAGGGGCATTTTTGTACATGGAATCTATTCTGATATGATTTTTGGCATGTGAGGCCTGGGAGCTGGCTCGCCGGTTGGTTGCCCTGTGGGAGCTGAGTGTTGGTTTCCATATTGACAAAACAGGTGTAACATGTTAGTGGTAATTACTATTTACTCATGTGATCACCTGTGTAGGAATTTGGATTAAGAGATGGGTTAAGTGTGACGAGATCTGAAACCTCAGCAAATCAAGGTTAGTTAAATCTTATTTTACCAAGCATGACTAGCAGGATTTTCATGGAGAAAGGTAAAATTTCTTATTAATATATGTTTCTTTTACATTTTTTTGCAGATGAATTATTAACTCTAGACAACAGACAATGTGTGCCATTAGCTTTTAGCTATTAGCTTTTAACACATTAATGCATAGACAACAACATTAATATATAAGTCATTAAAAATCTGAATTTCACATTATCACTGTGAGAGGAGCTGATTTTGGGCATGTAGGTGCCTTGTTACAGTTGTGAACCACCAAAAACCACTTTATCCTCCTTATTTAAGATTCTGACCATTTTGCAGCCTTACATTTAGAAGATGACTCCTTTCATACATCACACAACTAATCACTAGGTTGTTGTGTGGGGATTGCAAACACCAACATATGTTATCTTGGGGGTCGTAGCTTAAAAAGTTTGCGAAGCACTGATATATTGGATTGGTTTGAATTGGATTTTAATTAAACTGCATCTTTAAAAGTACCTTTGGATAACTTTGTTGTGAACTGGTGTTGTGAGTTAAACTGAAATAAAAATCTAAAAACAAAAAGTATGCGAGAACGGGGTGAGAAGAAACTAAATGTGTTCTTGCCACTTTTCCACCCATTTATATTTAATTCTCCAAATCATTCTAATAATCTAACTAATTGAAAAAAAAAAGTTATTTTGTCCTTTAAAAAGTCTTAGATGTTTAACTTGTTTTTATTTTTTAGAAAAAAAAATGTGTTTTCTGTATCCTTTGGCTTTGAGTGCTCTATTTGCATCTTTGCAGCATTTCTAATACTGAGGAAATAAAGTAAATATGAGAAAATCTAATGGGACTGATGCATATTGGTTATTCACCTCCAGCTTCTTCATGGTTACAATGCCTTTGTGGTTTTCATCGATGACATCCTCAAACTCCTTCTTCCTCTCTCAGACCCAGTCGTCGTCGATGTCCTGAGCTTGCTGGTTCTCCACGGTTCCCACAGGTAGGGAAATTAACTCAGACCGAGTCAGTTTTTTATCTCCGTCTTGGTCTGCAGATGAAACACAATGAACCTTTAATTTATCCTCGGCCAGTGACTCTCAGAATGAGCCTCTTTACACAGTAATGCCATCAGGGAAGATGCAGGATTCAACATTTTAACAGCACATCAGACCGACAGCCACTGTGGTACCAAACATTAGTTTGAGGCCTTTAATTTAGCATGTTGGCTGCCGCCATACTGACTCCTTAAAACCTTAAAACCACAAGTTACAAGCTTGTAGTGGGTCTGACTGAGAACCTGAGAAACCAGTCACAGCCAGTTGGCCGTAGTTTGTCAATCACAATGTAGCTCCTCACTAAAGCACACCTTGTTTGATCAACTACTTTACCCTAAATGGCACTACAACCGACACATTAATCCTCACCTTTTATCAAGTTACAGTCTAGTTACAGGGGTTAAGGTAAAAAAATTACCCTGAGCCTGAACTTTTCCCAGATTCCCTCTACTTGAACCCAAAACATATTTACAGAAAGGTATTTACCTATTGTAAATTACAGGTAGCTCTGTTTCATAGCAAATGATCTGCTATGTTGGTTTCTTCACAGACTACAGATTTAGCAAAGCTAATTAAAACCGCAATATACAGAAAGGTTGGTAGATGGCTGAAGTACATCTATGGGTAATGGTCTTAAACAGGAGCTGGTCTGATGGTCTAGATGCCAACAATAAATAAATAAAATGAGCCTCATAAATAGAATATAGGTTTTCACAAATCTAGCAATGTGTGTAAATGAATTTGCATCCTCGGTTAAATAATTCAGTCCAGATTTGAATATCTGCAAAGCTTGCAGTTTTTTTAGCAGGACCTGGTTTAATGTGGTCTGGGTGATGATTTAAAAAAATCCCAGAAAATGACCTTCATTATAACAATAATAGTAATGATAATGTATTTTTTAAACAATTATTTATTTTCTTTATTTAACTAGGCTCTGCACTTTACTCACCTCCAGAGAGCCGTTTTTGTAGTTTTTCAGCAGAACTTGGTCTAATCCCTGTTTAGTTATAAAAGTGTTGGTGAGGCTGCCTATGATCTAATCATTTTCCAAGGTCTGCTCAACTTCTGATTGGTTATGTGTCTGGTTGAGTGCAAAGCTGTGTTCTTCTTCTGTTCTCCTATTTTATGTATAATTCATTTATTTTATTTGTGTAGATTTACAGTGCATCTGGAAAGTATTCACAGTGCTTCACTTTTTCTACATTTTGTTATGTGACAGCCATATTCCCAAATGGAATCCTCAAAATTCTGAAACCATGCGGTCCTTCAAGCTTTCCAACGCCAGAATAATGTTAACCACTGTGTTCTCAGATTTAACATCTACCTGCACTAATTACTGACATGCAAATAAATAAGAAAAAAACTGAATATCTCTAACTTTCTTCATCCGGTTTCAGATCTTTGTTGTTCTTTATTCTCTATGCAATCTCCTTTTCATTGAAACCTTTGCTGGCCAGAAATTTGACTCTGCATTCATCCCACGTCACGTGACCTGCAGGCAGCTTTGTCGTAAAGACTCTGACACAATATTAAACACAAGGAGATTCAACAGACGGCGAAGTCGACTCTCACCATCTCCGTCGGGATCAACAACACTGTTTTTGTTCTCCATCGTGGCCTCCTGGAAGTGCTCCTCCGTCTTCTCCATAATCCAGCGCTGCCTCTCTTTACCGCTCACACTCCGGTCCTTGTTGAACTCTGTCACAAGAGAATCGAAAAGAAATTGCTCCAATAACACTATTATTACAGGGCTCCAGACGAACTTTGTTATGAAGAGTACAGTGGCCATAACTTGAACTTTTAGGAGCTCAAGCAGAAAATTCAGGGGCGCACACTGAAATCGTATTAGTGATAAATACTTAAAACAATAAATAAAAAATAGAATGTTTACAATTCACTTTTTTTGTGCAGCAGTTGACATAACATTAAAAAACATCTTACTGGACGTATGACAACAAAACAATTAGATGTAGAACTTGTCAAATCAAATCAGATCTGATTATTTGATTTGATATTCATTTTGTAGTCGAACCAGAACTGCAACTTTGTCACCATCACCTCCATAGGGCATGATATGACTTGTAGTTCATGGCAATAAACAGCTTTGGGGACTGACTCTCCAGCATGTGACTTAACCCTGACTGAGCATTTGGTAATTTGTTTGGATTATTATCGGTGTCATTTACCGTTCGTTTTCGGTGATTTTCTAATAGCTTGTGCAGTTTTACACGGGGAACTGCATGTGACACGTGACAGAATACAAATATTAAACTAAGTTGACCTAACGCTATTCTTATTTTGTTTATGCTATTTTTCTAAAATCCTGAAAGCAGACGACGTTATCATCTTTAATTATTTTACTACTTCATAGGCTAGGCTAGGCTACTAGGTAGCAGAAGAAAGCTATGTAGCCATTCCGTTTGTTTGAGTAGCGTGATTCCTCTCTTCTGTTTGTATATGTTAATAAAACATGATGACGTTATAAAAAAAAAAAAAAAAACTTGTGCATCGTGTCACGTGACGCGATATACCGTTATATCTGATGGTGGTCGGTCCTACCACAGTGTCCCTTCGATAGCTCAGTTGGTAGAGCGGAGGACTGTAGTGGAAATGCAGCTGATATCCTTAGGTCGCTGGTTCGAATCCGGCTCGAAGGAGGCATTATTTTTTGTTCCGGCTCGAAGGAGACAACATTTTTTGTTCCATAATTAAATTTTCCATTGAATGTCACTAGATATTTGTTTAAACCAATAACGCTTCTTTTAAAACAGCTTAATAACTGCTTGTTGTGACAACAAGCTTTTGAACCAGTCTGGTTGGACTAAGGCAAATTTATTTGAGTTGCCACACATATATATATATATGTGTGTGTGTGTGTGTGTGTGTGTGTGTGTGTATTGCTAGTGATATTTGATATGTTTTTATAACTATGTTGAACATTTTCTGCAATTATTCTGGTCTTGTCTTACACAAGTGTTTGTTTGTGTAACCTTTGAATTTGTTGACCAAAGCTTCTTTTGCAGACCTGTGACCTGTGCTTGCAGCTTCCTCAATAGACCCTCGTGATCTACAACAGAATGCTTGATCTACCATGGCAACAAGAGCGTCATACCTTCGGGCAGGAAATCCTCCTAGAAGCGTATGAAGAAGTCAAGGACCAAATAAAATTACAAGGGTAATGCCAACACGGTAATAAAACAAAGAGAAAAGCGTTGTAAAGTATTGCAGACCACCTGAATACGTAAGTAGGACACAAATACACACCCCTCTAAAACCATCATAATTACAATCTACATAGTTACTAATGAGGCCATTGAAATTGCAGGTGAAACTGATGCAGATGTGAGAGAAATGTGTTTGTCTGATTATTAAAACACTTATCAAGTGCCTGCATCTCCTTCCCTGGCCACAGAAATCTTTGCCACACCAAAGAGGAGTTTATGGGATTGCAGGTAAGACAAAATTACAAATTACATGACAAGTGTCAACAGTCATAGTAGGAGACTCATTGCTTTGTGTTACAGATTTCTCCAGTGTCTTTGGTGCACTGGACTGCAACCACATTTTATTTAACCTTTAGTTTACCAGGCAAAATTAATAACAACTTTTTATTTTCAATGTTGGCCTGGTAAGTGCCCGAAAGTACTTGCAAGACAGAAAAAAAACATTAAACAGTCATTTGCATGAATTTCAATAAATCATCACATCAAAGTAAAATCCCCAGGTGCCAATTAGGGGGATTTTGTGACTAGGAAATCCTTTCACAGCATTAATGGATGTGACTTTTTGATATTGTCTATTAATAAAGACTGTACATTGCTTGTGAGGTGCATTGGTTGGTTTAATAATCTACATCTTATCATTTCAGATGGTCTGCAAAGCTGACTGGCTAATCAGTATTGGCAGAGTGGTCCGGCATGGTCCAGGACTCCTGAGTCTTTTAAACTTCTGCAGTCTGTCAGCACCTATCACAAGTGAGCCTCTCAACCTCTAATAATAATCACTTTTAACATTATGGCTGGGTCAGGAATGTCCCTCTATTTATGAGGTTGTGATGATGATATTTTGTATTCACAGGTGAATTCTCTGTGGTCTTGCTAGTGGATAGAGGGTGTCTACCAGCCTTTTCTCCTCACACTGTTTGCAGCACAGCAGACAGCAAAAAAAAAAAAAAAAAAAAAAAAAAAAAAAACCCCAGTTGGGAAT
>JBAFTC010011751.1:0-15000 GCA_037177435.1 Melanotaenia nigrans | reverse complement strand
GAGAAAAGAGGGGGTTGCTTATGGAGGAAATGAAACATCTTTCCAGTATAATTTTGAATTAAGTTGAAACAAATAACAGCCAAAGGGGTACGTAAAACATTTACACAAAAAAAAGGTGTTTAAAATCTCCATTACATTGACAATATATCCAAAGACAGGAGAAACGAAAGAGGACGAACAGCTAGGTTGCCATGGCGTCCCAACATTCCTCTCTCAGAGAACATGTATATTTTGTGATCACAAGAAAAATAATCTGCAGGAGGAATTTTATTTTGAGAGCCGCCCTGTAGACCAGAGGCTTAGAGCGGGTCAGACAGAAGTGTGTGAGAGTGAGTGTGAGAATGTAGAAAGTCTTCGTACAGTTGAGGCATAAGAGTAAAAATAAAAAAAACAAAAAAAAACCTCACATATCACCCAATAGACCATTTCATTTTCAAAGGAAGTGCATATAAGGATCCAACACCACGCTGCTCAAGCCATGCATGATCACATGAACAAAGATTCCCACCAACACACACACGACACAACTACTTCTGCTATTCTCTCCCACTCTATAAACTACTTTCACTTTGGCTCTTTCCTTAGTCTGATACAAAGACACAAGGATAGGACAGCTCTGCTCTGATTTCTGGTTTTGTTAGTTGCTTCTTTCTTTTTTTCTTTAAAGGGAATCTCCAATTCATCTCTTCCTACTGCGATCAAAACACAAATGAGATAAGACACATCGAAGACAAGGCAGCTCGTGCAGTTCATGTTGCTTTACCCACAATCAGCAGCAAGTATGAGAACAAATGATTATCAAATATCCCTTCGCAACATACGAGCTGTACTCAGATTTCTCAATTCCTGAGAAAAACTGATTTTAAGACTGAAAAAACAGATTTCAGCACTGCGGCACAAACTACCCGTTCAGTAAGAATTAAACTGAATAAAAGTTTTCATAAATAAACTATCGTCCATGACCCCACAATGAACTGGACCTCTGCTGAACGCTGGGCCAGTACCACGACGAACAAAGACCTGCCAACCACTGTCACATCAGTCATCCGACTGAAAATAACAGACTAAAGGATCATAAATTCTCAGAGGGGGGCGGTGGTAACTGTAAAGCCATGGAAGAAAGGTTAAAAGATACACATTACAGGTCTCAGCACATAAACGCTTATTAAATTGCCATGATGGTACCCAAACCATACAAACTCTGCTGCTGGGTGAAGGACTATGGTTCAACATGCAGCCTTTTATGGATGTTATTGAGGTTACAGACTTGCTGGCGGAGGGGTGGACTGGTTACACATCTGTGTCGGCATGTCAGTGGCATGAAATGGTGTTTTCATAACTCTAACACAAGTTGGGTGTGATTTAGCTTTGGCTCTGTTCAAGGGAGGTTTGTGTAATCTGTGTCGTCTTCCTCCACCCCCATCATGGGACGGATAGGAAGTAGAGCGTGATGTTCACCTTTCGTCCCCACCCAGGATTGCTTGTCTGGCTGCCCGGCCAGATCTCTAGGAGGAGGAACACATCTTGAACCAGACTGGAATGATTCCTGAAATATGCCAAATATGCTCCTGACACCCCCCCCCCCTCTTCCTGAAGATGTAGGCCCGTTCCCTTGCCCACCCTCCTTCCCTCCTCATCTCCCAACCCATAGAATTCCTGCACTCTGCACGGCACCAGACTTAAAATCACAGATGACCCACTCACACAGAAAATGCTAACAACATTAATAACACAAGTTTCCACCCAGCTGACCCAGACATGCCTTTTAAGGGTAAGCAGTTCAGATTTCTCTTTTCATTAACTTCCAAAAATACTCCTGGACCAGGCTGGACAAGGGCAGGGGAGGAAAGAGGGGGGGGTCTCTTCTAAGGTAAAAGAGTTGGAGACAGTAAATGAGACAAGATAACAATCGCAAGGAGAGAGGGGAAATCTTGGCCAGTTAATGAAGACACCACCTACAAAAATACAAGTGTGCCTGAAAAATTCACCAGTCTTCACGTTAGCTTTCCCCCTGTTAAAAACACCTCTGTCCCTTCCTCCTCTTTTTTCTTCCCACTGCCTTTCTGCACCCTCTACGTGCTTTTGAAGGCTGTTTCCTTTGCACTTATTTCCCTTTTTCTTCCAGGGTCGACATGGTAGCCATTTTTGACAAACCTGCAGGAACAAAATAGATGCACTGGGGAATTTGTAAAACAACTTCCTGGAGGCTGAAATGTCCAACAGGAACCCAAATCTCACACAGTTGGGAAAAAAGTGACCAAAACAACACGACACCCTTCTGTTTCAGGAAAACCTAAATGAAAGAGTGTACAACGCGAACACAGTAGCACAGTGACCCACATTAGTAGTCAACGTGGTCCAAACTCCAGCCATGTGACGCAACTGGCCTGGCCAGGCAACTGATTAGACATTAGAGAACTTATCACCTGCAGTTATCAGGATACATCCAACACCCACAAAAACCTTTTTGGCAAAATAAGCTGTGAGAGAAAGATCCCTCTTGACATACGGAAGAAGCTACTATTCAACTGTATGTGCTAAAGTACATAAACTTGAGCATATAAGCACCATTGCAATGAGGTTGCACTAACTGGAGAGGAGATTTTAAAAGACGACTTACAGTGGAAATTTTTGGATGTCATGTTTAAAGATTAAACCCACAGCTTTATAATTAGCAGTACAATAGATTAGAAAACAACAGAACTTGAGGGCAGTGTTAAAAATGCCAAACATTTTAGGATCATCATCAAATTAATCCATGAGTGATAAATTACATTCTAGTGGAGCATATTTGGGCTCCATCCTTTCACATATTTGTACGTTCTTGTGTGATTAAAATGAAGCAGAAATGATTTTTCGCCCCTCTGTTACGTCCCATATTTTAAGAACCTGGACAAGGTCATCAGCATGGCAGCTGCCTGGTTTTTAGGAATGTGTGTTTATTAATTCACATTCCTGAAACATGGAAGATAATTCCTGCAGAGCAGTGATGGAGGAGTCATCTGTTAGATTCCACTTGACTTTGTGCCCTAGAAGTTTTCAAACTCTTCATAAACAATGCCAAGCATTGTATTCACCATCAAGACAAAGCTGATAATATCCACACCTTAATAACACAGAGGAATTCATTTTTTTATGGATAGCACGGTTATCTCAGGTAACGGCAGCGCTGCATTGAGCAATGTGGATTCCTCTTCCAAGTAAATAGAAATATGTCAATGTCAAGAGTTTCGGTAAATGTTTCAGAGAAATCCAGATGCTTCTCCGTTCTCAGTAGCAAAGCGCTCTAATACTTCCATAATATTCATTTATTCTCTGCATCCCTTATTTCACTTCAGTCTATTGGAAACTTCCATAATATATTAACCTTCATTTTCTATAAATGTGCCCAACTGATCATTTTACAACAGCCTAATTCAGAAATACAATTCCAAATTCATAACCATCAGCTAACATAACATGTTTGATAAGAACATGGTAACCTAATAAAATCTTTTACAGGTCAGTAAGTACAACACGTCAGCTTGGAATCTGATTAAATCGCAGAGTTGCATAATTTTATAATGCAGCTGCATTACACAAGCAAATGAATACATGATATTATTATTCAGCCTGAAAGGATTATTAAATAAATCACACTTATACAGAGCTTGTAAATTTGACAATGCATGTTATGATACAATATAAGTTTCCAGTTGCTTTGTTTTATGCATATTTTCCTCAGTACACCTGCAGCCATTTATAATCTTTCACCTGCACAGGACATTACTGAGACTTTAATAAGCGAATATGCCACCACATGAGTGTACCAGAGCATAAAGAGGCAGTTTAGCATGCTTTAGGATACTAATGATAAGGATTCATTCACACTTACATGCATGCACAAGAGGGCGTATGAAGAGAATTCTCGCCTTGACATGGCAGAAAGAGTGAGAGCTCACATCAGCGTATGGGTGTCAGTGTATGTGTTAATAGAAGCTAGAGTGAGCTGTGTGAAAGCTTGGAGCTAGAATGTACTGCTAGCTACAGCTCGATGAGTGAATGACACTCAGTTTGTCTAGTATCTGACGACAGCTCTACGTGGATGGGAACAGAACAGAGAAGAAATACCCGCATACACGCAGATTCACAAAAAGACGCTACACAGAGTTCAACTAGATTGAACTCCATCTGCAGTCACTGCCCTGTTACTCAGCCGCTGTTGTTAAAGCTGGAAAGAAGAGGGCAGGAAGAAGGAAAATGAAGAAAAAGGAAATCTATAGAGGAGATGGTTGATGTTTTTATTTCTGTCAAATAGCTGAAAGTGTGAAAACTGAAAACAAGAAATGTTACAAACGCCTTTGCTCGACAAGGTCATTTATATGCAAATGGTTGGTTATTAATTTTCTTTTGATTGCAAAATTGTTTACTTTAATACAGACCAACAAATAACTACATTTGCAGACGCACATGCACAAGCTGGCATACATACTTCTACCTCTGAAGCTGCAGTACATGTATTTCCACAACCAATTTATTTGCTGCATCCTGTCAAACAACTAAATTTAATCAGGTTATAAAATATCCAAATCAGTCAAAAACGTCTGCAAACTTTCCCAGAGCTCAAACTGATCACTTGAAATAGATTTTTATTTAATCCACCAAATGTCCACAACGTGAGATGTTCAGTTTGCAATCACACTGCACAGAGAAAATTCGCAGAAAAGAAACGCAGATACTTGACAGATATTTGAGCATTTTGCTTCAAAACGAACAGAAATTATTCATCAGCTGTCAAACTATTTGCAGGCTGATTTTCTCACTTACACTCCAGAGACACAAAATGTACACGTGGAGTCTCACAGTGGCGTTTTTGTGGAATTAAACCATCTCCCTGCCCCACTGCACAGACAGCAGCTCCAGCTGGCCTGCGTACTGTCAACAGCAGCCTCTGTCCAGGATACTGAGCACTTTATTGCATTATCATAAAAAGCACACACTCATAAAGGATATACACTCACAGGCTCTGCGTGGGCTTTGTATAAAGCTTTATGGGATAGATCACGATTTATCTGTGCTATTTCAAGAAGGCCCAAGTTTGTAACGCCTGCAACATCCTTCTGCATCTTCCGCTGCTCTATTCCTGGGTAAACCGATAACCAAGGCTAAAAGCAAAAGTCTGAAGATAATAATAACACCAACGCCATCCAGCTCTAAATCTATCCGAGCTATCCATTACAGCTTATTAGGATGTGTAGGTTATGCTGCACATGACACTTGTATCCATTTAGTGTGGCTGCTGACTTCACTTTTTCCACTCATATCTTTGAGAAACAACTTCCTGAATCATTCTGAATTACCATATGTCACTGCTGATTAAACTTAAATACTTCACTTGTCACATTTGGGTTCAGTTTAATAAATGTACAATTTAACTTTGGGCAATTTATATTTCCCCCATTTGCCGATACACTATAGCCATTCTTATTAAAAATACACACACACTCGTAATACATGATGTTTGTACCCTTGTCCTGCAATTCCATATTAACATGTAACTGTCCCACACTATCAGGAGGGTCTGTGCATACACTCCAATGTGCAGAATGGCATTTACATTACCACTGACAGGCTGGGTTTGGCATTTTCAGTGGTTTGATTCTCCCAGGCAGAAAACCTCAATATTTTCATTTAATCCCCAGAGCAGTCATTTAGCCACTCTGTAATCCCCAGGTCCAGTGCTTATTCTGATAATTACCCTTATAGGACACGCATAATGATTAGTTTTTGGTTTCACCCAAAGCAGGGCAGGCAGTTTCATAAGGCGGTCGCATCATTTTGCAGGGTGGAAAACCAATCACGCATGGAAAAGCCCAGGTTGTAAAAGAGAAGAAAGAAGTATGATTATTACTTTTCATGGCAGTTGACATCTTCTGGACAGGACGTCATGCAAACTGTAACTTTCACATCTTGGCATTAAAGCTCCTTTGACGTTGTATAACAGGTGTGTCGGAGCATTCTTGCTGTGTCAACATTAACAATTATCATCATGCTGTGGAATCAAATTCAAGGAACAAAAGAGCTTCGGCTTGGAATCATGCCTTACTGAGAGCCAATCAAGTTGAACCTAACTTTAAGCATAATTTCCCAGAACTAGAAATGCATGGATGAAGCAGTAATCAGTGGAAACTTTGGCATCTCATTTTAGTGCTGATACTCCCATTTGATTTTCCCTGTGCATTTCTCCCAGCTGACACCACAAACAGCAGAAATTCCCTCCATATGCAGTGTAATGTCGTTCAAAACAGCAAAGGAAAGCCTTTTCTAACATCTCCCACCATGACAAGCTTCCATGGAAGTGCTTGTGTCCAGGTCAGGAGGAAAGTAGGTTCACAGCAGAACAGGCTGGCAGCTCCAGCTGGCATAACCTACAAGCTGGCTGGGAAAGTGAGCCTTACTGGAAAGCCATCAGGGATTTTTTTTCCCCCTTCTTCTTCTTTGTCTCCTTCACGTCTGAAACAGGTCAAGGCAGGTCCCCTCCATCTCCTTCCCTCCCTGTGCCGCTCTTTACGAGCCCCACCTGGCAGATTAGTGTTCTACCACTACAACCACCTTTTCTGCAGCTTACACACACACATTGCTGCTCTGGAGAGGACGTACAGGGCACATACTGTTCAAACTATGCCACTTTGTTTTCATATGAGCACATGAAGCAGGACCCATTCCACCACATGGGAGAAAACAAACAGATACTCAAACAAGGATGTATTACAGGAACGGTAATTTAACAGGATACTAACTTTTTTTTTCTTCTAGAATAACAAAATAACTATACTTTTGTTAATGAAGTGCAAGAAACTCAGCAAAATGTCTGATTTGTATTTAATCTACTGCCAAGAAACAGTCAAAATCTGAAAAATCATCATGATAAGTCAACTTTGATTTTGCAAATATGCAGCGAAGAATTTCTTGAAAATATAAAAAGAACTGATTTCGTGTTTAAATTTCCACACAAAGATTTCAGGCTAACATCTGTTTATGTTACATGAAGGAGTCCATCATTCAAAGACCAAAACCTAGAGACAAATTAGCCTCTTCTAGCAGACTCCAAATTGATTTCTTAATACGAAATTTGCTAAATAAAGAGACCCAAACTAACAACAGGGGTTGAGGGGTCATCTGTTTAGCATTTATAGAGGTCTGTGTAACTTTTTCATTTGCCAGAATTAAAATATCAGCACAGCGTGAGAAGATGCTGCCGTCCTGCCTTAATAATGTATGAAGAGCTGTAACCACTAACAAATGTAGTACTTCAATAAAAATGCATGAGTTAACAAGCTAAATATTCCTGGTGCCTTAAGATGGATAAAACGGGGAGAAACCAGTACAGGACATATACACTGAAACAGCAGAGAAAGATGATGTCCTTGCCGCACAGTGGCCAACACACGAGCTACATGAATGTCAAGAACACACACGCAGCCTACGCATCAAGTATTGCTGGTTTTAAGTGTATGTTTTGAACTATAGTATCAAATGCAACAGCCTGAACACAAACGCTGACATTATAACACAAGCAGCAAATGAGCAACAATTATGCCGCAACATACTTGTAACCTTGTAACTGCTACGTCTTCACAAAATACTCCTCGACACATTTTAACCACCTGAGGTTTTCTCCGCAGACCTGGACGCTTCCTTTTGGTGAGCAGAGAAGGAGGATGGAAAGGACGAAGACGAGGAGGAGGGTTGGAAAAACTTGCCGCAGTTCAGACTTCTGCAGTCCCAACTGGTTGGGTCCAACTCAGGAAGCCGCTGTCTGACTCCCCAAAAACATTCCCGCCCAACCCCAAACACGCTCAAGTATAAGGAGCCACATTTACCTTAGCGACTCCACCGCAGGGTCAGAAAACAGCAGCGGTAAATCCGCAACTTAAGACGGGTCGGGCTCATGCGGACGGTGGGATTCGCAGCAGCCGAAGCGTCCGGGACAAGTTCATCCACATTTTCTCAGACAAAAACCAGAGAGTTGGAGGCGACGGGGGGTGTTTTTTTTTTTTTTCTGCCGTTACCTCAAACCCTTTCGTTGGTCCTTTCCTCTCGGATATTCCCCTCCCTGGTCCGTTTGAGATCAAACCATCACATTCCACCGCGTCCTTAACAATGAAAAAAGGTGGGCTTTCCTTTTCTGCTGCCGGAGGACACACCCCTCGGGATGACTCTACCCGGTTTGACCGCAAAGAGAACGCCCTTCCCGGCGTCAAGGTCCCGCCCCTCTCTCCCACTGAACTTCACGCAAGCGTGGCTAGTGTGGAGAAAAGAATACTTAAGCAAATTTTCAAGACTTCTTATTAAATTAATTCGCTTTCTCTCAAACAACATTGTAACTTTAATTCCCCCGTGTTAATTTTCATGAAAATAATTACTTGTTTTTCATATGATGAACATGGCCAAAAGTAAAACTTTTGTTTTGAACATCTAAAAAACTACATAGGGTAGTACTACAAAAACTCTCTGACCATATGCTTCCCCAAACCTAAAAATGTTAGAATTAGTAATGCAAAATTTTAATTTGAATAAAGTTTTCTAGTTATTTATTACAGAATAGCTCTTACATAGTTGAAAAAAGTGCAAATTATGTTTATAATGAGTTCAGAAGATTAAAAAAAAAATCTCAGAGTATTGCTGTGGCGTATACAGGAAAATTTTAATGGAGTGGCCAAGATAAGACAGAAAACAGTGTGCAGTTGCCGAACCAATATCACAAACTGCATTGTCCAGCAGGATGATTTTTTAACCTTGATTAGAATTAGTGTGTGGAAAAACAGTGATCACACGGGGGTCTGGACAAAGAGCTAATTTGTATAATAAATACCAAAAAAGTCCTTTATCTCACATACAAAACAAGGTATTTAGGTATACCGCATATTGCAGAAAAATATAACACAGAGAAAGACCAATAATCAACCAAACAACATAAGGAAGGAAAACTATTGTTGGTCCAGTTAAAATTCAAGAGGTAAAAAACTCAAGAAGCAAAAATGAATTTGTTGTATTGAAATTGCACAAATATTGTTGTGGTAAACACTTTTATCCGTGATAATTGTTTAGTGAAAATCAGGTATCATGACAGCCCACAGTGACACTGAACGATCTGTTCTGTGTTGATTGCTCTGTCAGGGAGAATGATGCTGGAGAGGGTCATTCAGCATCTTGAACATATGCTACATCATCTCAGAATCTATCCCCTGAATCAAAACTCAGAACTACTCAAAGCCCTCCACACACAAACATGGACCACTTTGCTACATCACATCATGTTATCACTCTACTACCCCTGCACATTTGGGATGTGTATATTTAATCCTGAGCTTTGATCAAGATGCTGTTGCCCTCAGTAGTTTTGCGTAATACTGAAACTAAGGTGTTTCCTCTTTCGTTGCGCCATGATTAAGGTGGGGCAGTAAATCCCCTGTTGGTGTTTTTATATCCTTTTAGATATGTAACAGTGGAATTTTTTCAGTTAAATACTAATATATGTCCTTACTCCTATGCATGTGATAAGGTGCTAGTTGTTCCCACACAACCTGCGCACATTCTGAAGTGAACCATTATCAGCATTGAGCTGCTTGTGATTTTAATTACAGGTTGAAAATTTAAGCTAGTGAAAAACAAAATCTCATTTTCTTCTGCTACCTTTACAGTGGAACAAATCAATAGTTTGAGTCCTGTGGTTGAGCCTTTGTTTTCCATATTTAACATACCTCTCTTTCAAAAGCACATACCCGTCTGTTCATATCATTTGACATAAAGGGCTCAATGAGGTATAAATAATGTTGTCACCATCTCCAGGTGGGGAAAGATACCAAAGATACCAGGTAATCAAAGAGAAATTAAATCCTCACAGAGGCAGCTGCAAGTCAGAGGCATAACCAGGCATGCCCAGACACTGAATACCACAGCAGCACAAGCCAAGCACAGGTGTATGAGAATATGCACGAGTATCTATAAATTTCTGAATATGTTTTATTTAAGTCTAGTCTGTTCCCTTTTTTTCTTCTTGCAAGTTTAACTGAAAGTTACACTGAAACAACCTAAGAACCAAGGTACAAATAATCCATCAAGGCAGCAGAAACAGTGATATGACAAATATGTAAAAGCAGGTAAAGAAAACGTCTATTTCATGGATGTATAACAGCAGTGTTTCATCCATCTTGAGAGGGTTGGCTCATGTACGGACAAGTTTCTGTCATTTTGGGAATTTGCCTGAATACATCAAATGATATAAATGTGAATGCGTTACACAGACTGCACTCTTCTGCAGAAGGTTAGGGGTTTCAGCGAATGTAATCCACTGCGGCACGCAGACCAGCTGATTCAGGAAGAGCAGGTTTCTGGCCAACATCCTTCCTAATCACAAACATCCTTCACCAGCCGGGATCTTGTTTGTTCCAGTAAGAAGCTGTTGATGAAGAGGATTGGTTTGAACTTTTCGGTATTTTATCTTATCCAGAGTGACTTGCAGTAGCGGCAACAGCAGATAATCTCTAATAATCATGTGTTTATCCCCCAAATTACAAGCAGTAGCAGGCCTTGGGTCACCAGTCACCTGGTATTTTTTTACTTTAACTACACAATAAACATGTTAGATATTAAATGAGACCAACGCAGAAGGATTTTATGCCACAATATGGCTTATGCTGGAGCTCTCCTACTTTATGCCCTGTCCACAGCAGGGATAAGGATTAACGTGCATAATTCACTGTCCTCACAGAGTGGGTTATGGCTAGTATTTAAACAGATGTAACTCTAGTGGATCAAAATGTGGGGCAGCTTGTCATGTCAGGAAGCATGCGCTTATCGAATGCCATCAGGCGGTCGCTATGTTTTCAAGGGAACAATTTTAAAGACAGCGTTTTATAATACTGTCATGTGAATCTTGCTTGCTTAGACAGTCTTTTCCAATTAAACCAACAATAAGTGACTTCCACCAACTTATGAACTTCTGATATTTGAGGTTGTTATGGCTTAATTTGGAAATACACAGAATGTCCCATGAGACAGAGAGAGAGAGAAATCCAAATCCTTTGAAAGTCTTGACTTACTGTCAGGTCCTATATCATCTTGAAGTACAGATGCCTTTGCCTGTCTAGTTCACCCTCCCATGGCCCTCTCGTTCTCACTGCAGGGGGACATTCCTCAATCCTCAGCCTCTGGCATGCAGTAAATCTGCCTGAGAGAGACCTACACTTCTGGAGTCTGCCAAGAACCCTCTGCCAGGCTCTTGGCAGACTATTTCTCAATTCTCAACCTCTTATTTTCTTTCTGCCCTCCTGAAGTGGCCTGAACATAGAACCTTCCTGTGTAAAATATCCTACTTGGGTGTTTCATGTCTACTGCCTGACACAAAATAACACACCTCAAGGTCAAGCTGAGGTGAAGGTACAAGTGTAAAGGTGTTAATGGGACAAGAAGAGCTCCACTTAGGCAGCTCACTCCCTTCCTGTGTCCCATCATCACCCTGACATCTGACTAACCTGCTCTTCCCATCTCAAAAAAAGAAAAAGAAAACTATGAAGCTCCTGGCAGCATTCCCTGTTTCTGTTTTGGCTCTGCACACCTGGACTCCAAGTACAGCCACTCTGTATGAGGGAAGATTCCTTGGATTGACCTGAGCAGCAGTGCAGAACATCAGTGATCACCTGCATGAACCTGTATCTGATTATACTTTATTTTCTTTTTTTTTCTTTTGGTGGGTGGGGCAATAGAAGATATTCTACCCTGCAGAAAGGAGTAAAGGTTTGCAGCCAGAAGCCAGGCAATAATATACAGTCTGTAAAGAAATTTGTGAACTGTATTACCCAGAATCCAAATGTCTTAATATTCACCACAAAACTTCTAAAGCTGAATAACCTCAGATTAGTAAGAATATAACTTATAGCTAACCAGAGTTCTTTCATTAGTTGTCAGTGTAAACCAAGCTTAAAACGGCCTCATTCATAGATATAAATCATGGAAAATCATCAAGTTAAACAAATATCGAAACGCAGTCAATGCAGACATTTAACCACTCATTTGCCTTTATTTTTGTCTCATAATGGATCATAACAGTTGATTTGCTTTAGTGCCATGAAGCCTACAAGGTTTACAGCAAAGACTGATTTTACTCTCATGTTTATTTGATCAACTCTGGGTTATTACTTCAAGCAGCAACCACTAAAGTTTACCTCAAAGAAGAGAAACTAGAAAACCACTTGCCAAGCTCCTCAAAACTCCAGCTCATCTTCATGCCCAAGGCATCAAATGAATGAATAAACACAATGAATCCTTTCTTAAGTACTTGAGAAAGATTTATCTTTGTCCAACTAAATAATTTATTAATGTCTTCTCTGTACAAAAACACAACTAAAGACTTCCCACTCACACAGTACATGTTGGTGAACCTTGGTGTTAAGGCCAAGCTCACAAATGGTAAAATCTACCCACCAGACACCCCCTGTCTTTGTACAAAGCCAAGCTAAGTAGATAACAGCAGAAATATGGCTGTGGTCAAGACAATTAGGAACTTGTGTTTAAAATACCTCTATAAAATAATATTCCCATTAAATGAATGCATTTTAACAGTGTTATCATTGAATAGTTGCTGGTACTTTATAATACTGACTAGTACATGCTAACAGAACCGATATACACACTATATCGGTTCTGTTAGCATGTACTGGGGCCCCAGATACACTGGAGCTGGGTAACAGTAAGTGAGTGGCAGGGTACACTTTGTACAATCAGAGTCCACAGTCGCAGCAGCGGGCAATTAAAGTTGCCACTTAACCGGTCCTACATGTCTTTTGAGTGTGGGAGGAAACCAGAGCCCCCATAGGAAACCCACACAGGCACCTGGGGCAACATGCAAACCCACACAGAAAGGCCCACGCAGGATGATGTACACATGTTCAAATACAGCACATATCCAGTGCCGTACTTTGAACCAAACCACATTTTACATAAGCTGCTCTCCTTTTCATGACCAAGACAAATCTCAGTGACTAACTGAGGAATGTTTTGAATCCACACCCAAACCATGAGTTGCATGTGAAAAGATTTTTTACAGGGAAGGCCTGCATACCCAGCAATGGCGCAGCATGTCTGGAAGTCGTGCAGGGCACACAACCACCAAAACGCTCTGCTGTCTTGTTCCACTGCCAAGCCATAATAACAGCAATAAGGTTGGGGAGGCTCGTTAACCTTAATCCCAGAATTATACTGTGGCACCAGGGAGAGGAGGACGTGTTGTGTTGCGAGGTTGTACATAGGAGCTGGAATTAAACATTTACCACAGAGGGGGGAAAGGATGTTGCTGCTTTAGAGAGTGAGAGTGGTGGTTCATGCAGTTCACACAAATAGAATTATACAGTCTGGCTAAAATCACTTGAAAATACAGGATAATGCTATTTTATTAGTTAATTCCTTTTTATTAGTCTCTACCCCCCTCATGTGGTTAAAAAGCATCATTACACATCCATATGGTCGTCATCCAACAGGTCTTGTTTTAATCTCCTGACAGAAATAGTCATGGAGATTTAATCTGAATAGTGTGATAAGAACAAAAGATATGAAAGAAGGTTAAATATAAGCCAAGAAAAACAGCAATCATCAATTCAAATAATATTTTATTTACAAAACACTTCTCATACAAAAAGTAGCACAAAGTACTTTACAAAAAAAATGGCACATTAAAACAAGTTTTCACACACGCAAACGTAAAAACACACACCTGATCATAATTTCTTTATGGACCATTTTTGCCTTTTCCATGGTATAAGACAAAGATAATATGTTCTTACTCTAACTTCAAAATGGCAAAATGACCTGGTAGACCTGGTAGACATTCAGTCATTCATTCATTCAAAAAAACGTTTTTTAATTAAATAATTAAAATAATTTAATTGGCATTTAAATGGTTTAAATCCTTAAAATGATTGGATGTTTGGTATTTTTGCGCAGAGCGGAAATTGTTTAAAGGATGTACAGGATGTGCAGCTGGAACATGTGTGATGCTATCATGTCAATATGCATCAAATCTCTGAGGAATGTTTCCAACACTTTGTTGAATCTATGCCACGAAGAATTAAAGTATTTCTGAACGCTAAGGGAGTCCAAGCCATTAGCAAACGTCTAAAACATTAACAGCCAGTCATTTACTTACATTAATGAGACACATAAAACAAAGAATAAAAATAAATATTTGAAACTGGTTACATTTAAGTTCAAATCTAAAGCAATATACACCTACAGAAACAACATGTCTGTTTTATTTCTGTCCTAAAATACAGCAGATTTGTTCTTCTGATGACTTTTACTAGAAACTGACTGAACAACTTCTAATATAAAACAAAAAGGAAAACAAAAGCTGAAGCCTCGCTGTTTATCATTAACATTTTTCCATGAATCCATATCTCATTCACAAGGAAATACAACTAACCGTAAAACTCCAACATTGCGTGAAGGTGGGCGTCTGCTGTCGCGCTGTCACACAAATACGTGAAATTACGCACGTGAACATTCGGTTGCACCATGGAGGACTTTTGTTTTTGGAGGACTGACACCTCCTCAGTCACTGCTCTGACATCTGCCTGAGTAAAGACGTTTCACTTCCGCGCGGACATTCACGTGTCTCAGATCTTGAGAGACAATCATCGTAGACAAAGCTGTACGGTGAGTCTTTTTATTATTTATTATTTTTTTATGAAGCAAGCAGGTTTGCCTCTGTATCCACCTACAAGGTTTAACTTTATAACTTATTAATTAGCGAATAGCAGGAACAGAAAGCTTTAATTAGCGCTCCTGTTAAATATTAATTAACTTATTAATAGCTCATAAAACTTTGTGATGGGTTAGATGTTCAGATTATTGTTTTTTATACTTCAATTTTTCTTGAATTGAAGATTGTTTTCCTACCTTTGCTGCATTATGCTGGAAAGACATTAATAAGTTTTAATTAGAACCATAACTGGTTGATTTATG
>JBAFTC010011575.1:0-16524 GCA_037177435.1 Melanotaenia nigrans | reverse complement strand
GCGTTTCAGGTATGTATTAGTTGTTGTTGCATGTTGTTTACAGTTTGTTTACTTATGCTAAATTTGTCTAACGTCGTCTTTGATCACCAGAGCTGCATCATCATGGCCACAGTGAGCAGTTGT
The DNA here is from genome assembly GCA_037177435.1 of Melanotaenia nigrans. Classification (NCBI taxonomy): domain Eukaryota; kingdom Metazoa; phylum Chordata; class Actinopteri; order Atheriniformes; family Melanotaeniidae; genus Melanotaenia; species Melanotaenia nigrans. The sequence goes on along the minus strand of JBAFTC010011575.1, from coordinate 16,401 downwards.
GTGATACCAGTCCCTGTTTTGTACAGAAAGGTGGGTTTAGCAAGACGTGCTATGAATCATTAACAAAGGAGCTGAGACATAGGATTTGAGCCATTTCCCTGATCTCTGTTAAAGATGGCTCCATAGTCACCTTAATGTGTTTTTAAAATTTGTTTTAGATGTTAAGTAAAAACATTTTTAGACATTTATTTTGGCACAAAATTACTTGAAATTTGCTCAAAATATTGAGCCTGTTCATATGACTATAAAAAACCGATAATGGGGAGAAATCAGACAGTTTTGATAATCAGATTATACATTTTTTTCATCCACTGCAGGAATAAAATAATAAAGAAATCCTGGTTTACATTTTCTAGTCACTTATCAGATTTCTTTTCAAGTACATACATACATAGACTCAAAATTCCTGTTATTTTCAAAACATCCAGTGTTGATTTTTGGACATGGCGATCTTAGTGTTGGCTGTCCTAATGTGGGAGCAAAAAGTAAACAGCTTCCTTTTGCTCATGAGGAGAAAGCGACTGTGGGTTTTCATGCAGGAAGCATCTGTCCTTGGGCTTGGTGTAAAAGGTTTTCTGCCAGTCCTTCCTAAAAACTGTGCATGCTGGACACACATGTGGAGTAAGGACTGGTGGGAGATTGGTGCTTTCACAAAATTCATAGACATACAATGGAGAAAGAAGAGAAAGAACATTCATGAAACTTTACTGTACCTCTGGAAGTGCGATTGGCAAGTGCTTTGTAGAAGCGGATTAACTTTGGAGAGTGCAGGATGATCATAAATCGGTTAGGTTTGCCCAAATCTCCAGTAATGACGTTTGTATACACGCTTTGCAAAGACGTGGTAACAGACCTGTTATATCACTTTATAAAGTCCCTGTCCAGGTTCAAACTAACAAAATATTGTCTTACATATTATTGCATGACTACCCAAATAATGTGATAACTCAGATAATGATCAGATTTTATTGTCTTAAAATATGAATAGATTGCTTGAGTTTTTTTTTTTTTTTTTCCAGTTAGATTCTGTAGGTTTGTTTTACATTTTTACATTGTGGCTTCCTCTTTATTTGGGAAATAGCAACGATCTTGTGAACTGTATTTTGTGAAAATGAAAAATCTTTATCAGCAGTTAAATTCTAACTGGTCTGTCAGTTAATTAAATTTGTTGCTGTTGTGCATAAATCTCTTTTCTCTTTCACTTGTTGTTGTTCAGTGTTGTTTGCCATCTTGTACCTTAGTGAAACGATGTCACAAACAATTAACCAGTGGGAATTATCAGCAATAGTTTGGAACTGAATGAATCAAATGCCAGTAAAATCTCTGATCTCTTCTGTTGACACACAGCTGAGCTGAAGATTAGCAGTGTCATCTGGCTTCATGAACTTATAGTTGCTTTTGCAAATTTTGTTTCCTTTCCCACATTTCCAAAAAATATATATATTTATATACATACATATTTTTTCGGCCAAACAACTTTCCACCCAACAGCCACAGTTTGCATGTTTGTAGAAATGTTTGCATGTAGATACGGTTTAAAAGTAACTGCAATTCAGCGACTGGAAATAAAAGCAGATCATTTTCAGTAGAGACATACTGGCAGTGATGGTTATGGAAAGGCAGACAGGAAGAGGTCTGACAGAATAGAAATAAACACACACACAGAGAAATTGCTTTTGACTTGCTCTTTGAGTTGAACCAAATCTGCCTCAACATCCTATCTCCACATTTCAGAAGAAACAAAAACAAAAAAAACAAAAAAACAATCTAAGTTGAGAACTACATTTGCTGCCACTGGCCATCATCTTCAGTGTAAACACATCAAAAACACCATGAGACATAAAACAATTTGCACCGCTAAAGAAATACTGTAGCTTTATTTAATAAAAGGTCACTATGATAACAAAGAAATGCTTCACATGACTTCAAAGTCAAGCTCATTTTTATTCTGTCATGAAAGCAATCAGTGCTTTGTTATTACTCTCCATAGGTCATCTGCTTGTTTTCTCCAGTAGCTGCCTATAAAAGCAAGATTTGCCATTAAATATAGAGTTAGCGGCAGCATTATAAATGTACGCTGACATTTTCACTTCTCAGTGGGATGTGGGTGCCTGTAGGTACACCGGCTGGCCTACATGGAAGTTTGTAACTTTAATAACCTGATAATTCAAACATATAAAAGTGCCTGTAGCAAATGGAATGCTGCTTTCTGCAGCCTGCAAAGAGCTAGGGGTTTTATTTTATCTCACATGGAAGGGGAATTTATATTTTGCCTTGCAGCGTTTAGAAAAGAAGAAAAGAAAACAATTATTCAGGCGGGTATATAAAAAAAACTAGAATAAATATGAGCTTTTTTAAGATCTATTAAATTGAAAGTCTTTAAGTAGTACCTTCTTACACAGCAAACCTTTCCTTCAGAAAGTAGTCCCTGTAGCAGAGTGTCCCAGTACACATATTATTTTAAGAGCAGATCAAAATATTGCAAATTGATTATCTTGTGTTGAGAATGAAACAAATAAATGCCGGACCTGCTCCTCCCACCAGAGGACATTCACTATGAAATTACCGGCTGCCTGACAATGATCCTGACTAAATTAAAATGAATATACCAGCAGGAACACTCATCTATAAGCCTTCACAGAGAATGCCTTAATATCTGCCTCAGTGCAGATGGCTTTTTTTTTTAACCAGAACAAGGTGGTTTTAATATTTGAAATATTTGAAGATTCAGCAAGAAACATAATTTCTCCATTCTTACTGCGGATTAAATGGTGACAGCTCACTGGCTCTTTTCATGTGGGATTTACGTTAAATCCGGAGTGTGTCCTTTTTTGTGTGTGCGTTAAATGTAGGTGCTTTGAATGTACAAATTCAGACAAAAGAAACCTATCTATTTCCCATACTCAAATGTCTGTCAGAGTTGGAGGGGTGTTAACAGCGAGAGGTAAAGACAGAGTAAGAGAAAACAAAGAGATCATGGAAATGAGTAAGATTAACACAGACGGCAGGAGAGATGAGAACCGAGGATAACATTCAGCTTATTCAGTCATGTACGTAATCAGATCATGGATTGTGTCAAAAAAAAAAAAAGGGATAAAAAGGAAATAAGAACAATATGGTTTAAATCTACAGGTTGCTTTTATCTCAAAGAACATGTTGGCCGGTGACCTAATTTGGTGAATGTTCTGGCTGTCATGTTTTGTTATTGTAAACATACAATGAAAAAAAAAGAAAAAAAGAACACTGACACTGCAACACCTCTGAGTATAAAAGGTGTAATTTATGTTTGTTTGGTTTTTGTTTTCTTTGAGTCCTCTGTGTAATGTGTAATACACATTTTTTTATAAAAATGGAGATTTTTTAGCTCCCTTAGATTTGTTTTTGCATTGGTATTTGTTTGTTTTTGCAAAAGAAACACCCTTATCCTGACCTGAGTGTTACCCAAAGAACATGGCGTGTCATATTTTAGCTTCCTTTGTTTTTGAGAAATGGTTCAGCTCTAAAAGCCTCTGTCCGTGGTGCTGAAGGTTGGGCCTGATGTATGAGTGTTAGGCCCATGTTTGATAAATCCACCATGTCACTCTGCTTCTGACAGTCATTCATCATGCTTGGCTTTCTCATGTGAAATGTTCGGTGTGCTGGATAATTCAGTAAGACAAATAAAATGCAAGTCCTGAAGCTCAGACTCGGCTCTATCCCGCTCCTCATGACTTTTCTGTACTGTACTTTATCTCTGTGTCAAAGGGACGCTGTGTCCCTGTCTAAGCATGAGCAGGAGCAGCTGTAGCTGTAACACAGTGTCTATATTCAGACCAGCTGAAGGACAAACATGTTCTTAATGAGGCGACTAATGGGTTCTCCTCTGTTGTTGCCATTTTTCCTCTTTGTTCTTTTCTTTTTTTCTAAGGTCAGGATGACCGCACACCCTGATGTCTAAGTCAGAAGAGCTTTCTGTGCTGTACTACTTGATCATTAATAATATTTTGTTTATTTACCTTAGTTAAAATGTCATACAGAAGTCCTGACAGTTTATACTCCCCACTAACTACTGTAGATGACAACAAAATAATTTGTCATAACATTTAAAACCTCTGGACAGATAAGCTAACAGTGCTCATTTTGTTACAGTGCAATGTCCTGAGGTATTTGGTGGCATCAGAAGGACCTACCCAGTTTTAGGTCATTGGTCGTAATGTTATGTGTTATAAGTGTAAAAGAAAAAAACAAAAGAAAGTACACATTTTTGTAAAAGAAACAATGACATTTATTTTTTTTTATTTTTTTTTTATATTAGCGCTTTTCTTAATTAGTCTGTTGTGCCCACTGATCACATATAATACAGTTAATATAAAAATGGCTTTTTAACTTTACACCCAAAGCAATAACAAAATGTTTTCTTAAAATATGTATGCTAAAAATACTGAGAAATTATTTTCACTTAACATATTGGAGTATAGCTTGTGTATCTGCAGTGATATGACCATGTTTTACTGTGGCTTTACCAATTTTCTTCCTTCCCTTTTCTGCTTACTTCATGTAGTTCTTGTTGTAGGCACTTACCAGGGTATAACACACCACTTCTTAAAGAGATAACGCATCACTCACCTCAGTTTTAATCAACCTTTTATATTAGTTTGAGTCAAATGTATCTGCATTTTTTTTTCAGTCACCGTTGCAATTAGAACTACAAAGCATAAACAGCCATTTGGCAAATCTCCTCTCTAGATACCCATTTTGTAGCTGAATTTCATTAAGCTTAATGTGATGCTGTAATCAAAAGTAGTCCGCTCCTCGCTGTAATTTAAAACCCATTTAAACTGTTCACATACAGAGGATTTGTCATTACATCAACATAATAGAATATATAACAATATTTCCAAGTAAAATCAAGAATCCATTTTTAAATAGAAAAAAGGGGGTATAGTTCATCAAAAGGCTTACACCATAGTCACTGTAATTTGTCTACTCTACTAAATCTCCTTTCCCATAATAGACAGGTGTTATAACTGTTTCTCTAACTCGTCTATGGATGTTTGACAAAGCACAGACGGTATTGCTTGGGACCACACAGACAGTTCCACAACTCTGAACACATTTCACAGTCAATAACAAGAGAGTTGACCACCATCATCTTCTTCTTCGCCTTCTTTTCTCTGCCTGCATTTCCAGATGAATGGTATAGAAGTATATCTTTTTGCAGTAAATTCCCCTTCCTGTTGATGTTTGCTTAGTTTGATGTAACGTTTACAAAGCCACCTCTTCAACTGGGATGGCAAGTAATCTTGTTCAGCGCATTCCATCCCAGTCCAATCATAGACTTGCTAGTTTATCTGTGCTGGGGATCAGCAATGGGTATGCCTTTGAAAACAGTACAACATCGTTCACCCCGGCTCATGGCCTTGTCCATTCACGGTAGTGGTATGAGGTGCTCCTCACAGCTGGGCTCCTTAAAAGGCATTGTCAGATACATTTATGACTGTGGCTTTAACTTCCACTCCACTTGGCAGTCCTTTCCCTGAAACCCAGAGCTTTGTAAAGAAAGTAGAGTGCGTACCAGTAGCCTCCACTGGTGTCAGCAAAGCTTTGGAATCGCATTTCCTTATATCCCCATAAATGTGGTGGTTCCTCAGAGACACATAAACAAAGAGACAGGCCACTGAAATCACAGCCAAGAGCACTCCAAAGACAGTGATTACTGCTGCATCCCATTTTTCTGTGTCCTTGGCTGCCAGCTCTAATCCCTTAGTGATGACACTGATGCATTTGGTGTCATGGTTGTAGGGGATGCTGCGAATATCCACACATACTGTGTACCGAGTGGCAGGGCTGAGATGGGTGAGGTTGTAGACATTGACATCTGAAGGAACCCTGGTTGTGAACGCAGTGGTGGGGTGGTTAGCATTCGATACAGTGTACCATTTAATGTTTGGGGCCAATGTGCCAGGCCCAGTCTTCCAGGAAACAAGAATGGAGTTTGTCCCCACTGATTTGACTGCAAGATTCAGAGACCCATTTGTGGTTTGGGGAAAATATCCATTCACCTCTACTGAAACAGATTTAAGATCAGCTCCAACCAGATTATGGGCAACACAGGTGTAAACACCAGCTTCACTTTCTGTTATGTCATAGATGTCAAATGTTCCCTCAGGGTGCATGTAGAACTTGTCAGACACGGTGTTTGGCAAGACTCTGGTACCAGATGGGGTGATCCAGTAGATGTCAGGCTCTGGTTCGGCAAAAGCCCGGCAATGTAGTGACACAGAGCTTCCATTCTGTGTTTTGATGTGTCCTGGCATGCTTTCTGGTGATATCAGTGGCAGACAAATCTCCATCATTTCCCTGAAGTGCACCTGTCGAACGTGCTGACCCTCATACTCCGGAGGTTCTACACAGTACAGTGAATCTGGCTCCATGAAGCGAATGTTGGTTTTGTTCATGTTCATCCAGCGGACTACACAGTCACAGCGAATGGGGTTGCTATGCATGCTGACCTCTCTGAGATTTGGGAGCGATTCAACAGTAATCCTGTGGAGGGCACTTAGGGCATTGCCATTTAGCATAAGGGTTTCCAGCCTGGGTAGTTTGTAAAAAGCATTAGGATGGATATAGGACAGTTTAGGATTGTTAGTAGCTTCTATTTTAGTTAGCTCAGGGAGGTTATTAAGAGCGAAGCTGTCAATGGAAACTAGTTCTGGCATGCTATTAATTCCCAGTTCTTTCAGGTGAAGCATATCCACAAAGTCCCCTCTCTGTATCCTGGAAATTGGGTTCTTATTTAGATCCAAAAATTTAAGACTTTTCACATTTCTCAGAGCAGAATGTGGCACTTCAGAGAAGATATTGTCATAGAAAGAGATGCTCTCTAAGTTGTCCAGACCAGCCAGTGCATCGTCGGGTAGGTGAGACAAGTTCATTCTGGTAAGAACAAGACTGCGGAGATTACTGAGAGGTTTGAAATTTTTTTCATCAATAGAAAGAATGGGATTTTCACCAATCATTAGGATCTCCAGATTGGGCATGGGTTCAAACCACTCTCTTTTAATAACCTTCAGCTTGTTAGAATTCAGATGAAGTCGCACAAGGTTGCTGAGGCCTTGGAATGCCATTGGAGAAATGTAGGAGATGAGGTTGTGATTCATGTAGAGCTCTTGAAGATTAGCTATATTTGACAGACATTGCTCAGGTAGTTGACATAATCTATTCTCCTCCATATGAAGGGACACAAGCTGAGAAAGATTGCCCAGATGGATGTCATTGATAGAGGACAAGTTGTTTTGGGATATATCTATCTCAGTAATATTAGCCAGGTAATCCAGTGGTTTGTCAATCTTGGCAACGTTGTTTGTTTGCAGTAATAGTACTTGTGTGCCCAATGGTAATCTTTCTGGTAGGCTGAACAATCCCAAGTCATTACAGTCAACTGTCTGGACTTCCATGTAGACTGAACTTGGCGAAAACCAAGGTCTGATTTCGCATACACAGAGCTTTGGACAATCAGACCTCACCTCAGTGGACACAACAAAAGAGGCCATGGCCAAGCCCACAAAGAGACAATCCGCAAATGACACGTCCTTCATATTGGACTGATTCCTTCCAATAGGAAACTTGCTCTTTGTTAAAACTCTTTACAAATGATGGATCATTTGCTGCAGATGCACAGGCGACTGACTCACCGCCTCTTCCACCACCACCACATCCGCCACCACTGTTGCTGGGCTCCCTAGGGTTTTTTGACTTGCTGTGTGGATGTCCTTGACTGTAATGGCCAATCACTCAATGCTGACTCCCGATTTGAAGCTTTGAGGCCAAGGTCGCCGTTAAACAAATCAAAAAAATATTTTCGTAGGGAAAATATTATACCTCTAAGCACTTTTTTTTAATATCCATGAATTTTTTTTTTTCTTTTTCCTTATAGACGAATATCCTGATTGATTGTCTTCATTAACTTCCAGAGTCCACAGCCCAGTCCATTTCTACCTGTGTAAGACAAAGGAGATAAAGATAAGCACTGTTAGAATTACACAACAAAAGATGTGTTCAAGGAATGTCATGAGAGGAAAATTTGGGCATACTGACATTTGTTATAGGCATACTGCTGCATGTTGACATTTATACATGCTCCGTTCAAGGCATAGAGCAATCTGCTTGACCTTCTAGACTTCATTTTGGGGCTGTACCACATGTGCCCTGACAATATGGCATTCAACTGATGTTGGCAGTGTGAGTCTATTATTGGTTAAAGAAAAAGCTTTATTAAGATTTGTAAATGGCAGACATCCTAAGGCTTAAGCACTAGCCTTAAGGGGAAGCTGCTTAAGGACATTGGAATATGTCAGTCACTATAGCAACAAGTAAACAAGCAGTCAGTCAAATCCAACCGGATGATCTGTATGTGTCTTACTGTTTAACAAGTAATTGGTACAATTAGTTTGTGTTTATTTACTTATTTACTACTGCAAACTAGTTACTTTTTAAATCATCACTTTAAATAGTCACAGGAATGTCAATAAAATGACAAAAAATAGGTTATAAAAATCGGTGGAGTATATTTCTTGTCTTAGGATTTTCTTTTTACAAAAGGCTAACTTGCATTTTCAGACAGCCTTTCTAACATGGCAACTAGCTGAATTACTATGCACAATATGGTATATAGGTAGCGATTTCACACATAATTTAAATAATTTAGCACATTAATTTTGATATTCAGCTTGGGGGGCTAAGAAAAGTCCCATGGGTGAAAAATCAGACTGGTGCTAAAGAGCCAATAACTGCACTTTGCCAAAAGACCCCTCATAGCATATTTTGACCAAGTGATCTCAATAACTAATAAGTAAAGTCTTTTTTATGAGGGAGCTAAGATGTTCCTTCAGCCTTGGGTGTTTTGCATTCCCACTGACATCTACAGTATTGTGTAGATTATGCATATTTAGTCTGTTTAAGCGTGAAAAACGTCTTTACTTGCTTCTGTGTCAAGATGTAACAAGGCCACAAAACAGATTAAAAAAGTAGAAATCATGCTTTTTGATCTAATTTACTCAAGTACATGTGAGTATGAACTCTTTTGTGCATATTTTTATACAATGTCGTTTTATTTGTTATTAATATTTTGAAGCTGATTCGCTTTATTATTATTAGTTTGTTTTTTTTCTGGCCAGTGTTTGCCTCATGGGGGACCTTGGGAGCCAAGCCTGCTCTGGCTGCTCTATGCGTGCTTAGTGTGTGTGTGTGTTTCCTAAATTGTTCCAACTTGAGTGTGCAAAGGCTTGTGTTTTTAACTTTTATAAATAGTTTTTGTCGTGGAAAGCACTTTGTGATGCTCTGTGAAAAATGTTTTATAAATCAAATTTGTTTTGATTCAGCTGCATTGCCTCAGTATGAATGTTGATGTTTATTCATTTTACACAGGTTTGCTATGATTAACCTTTTTCTTGTCTCAACTGCTGCTCCTTCTCTTCATTCACTCTAAAGCTTACTGAAACCATGTTGTGTTTACAAATAATAACTATTGCTGTAGTAAAACCTGAAGTTAACAGATTTTACAAAGACTGGTGGAGGTTAAACTTAAACAGAAAAAGAAGGAAGAAGAGACTTGGACCTGTCAGAAAAGGTCACCTCAGAAATACCAGATAACATCCAAAGCTGTATTTTCCCCATCAGGGACATTTTAGAGATGATCTACGGGTAGAAATTTTGAGGATTAAAATAAAAGACCTCCAACCTACCCAATTCCCAAAAATAGCTTTAAAACATTATTATAATTGACAAGAGATGTCTATAACAAAAATTATTATACAAAAAACAATTATTATAATAAAAAAAAAACTAACTAGAGAGCTGAATCAGTGCATTCATCTTGTACATAAAGCAGCAAAGACTTGTGCAAGAATACTTTTCAATTTTTTATCTATGCAGAGGCACACCAACAAAATTACCCCCAATTATTCCTAATTTAGTTTCTTCCTGATAGCACGTTTCAGATGAAGATTTTTTTTCTCCATCTCAAAGTCCAAACAAAGACAACACTGCACATTTTTATAAGTATTTCCTTCTGTATAGGAGCCAGACGTTGGTTCCTACATAAAAACCCTATATAAACTACCCTAGATTATGATCAAACATTAATAGTATGATACTGCTTTAAATGTCTGTGATCATAGATTTTGCATTATAAATATAACTATGGTGTATCCTCATCCTTATGAGTCATACATCTTTTTTTAATGCTATATCTAGTCTTCCTCAGTTGAAGTGCACCATGTAATTTGTTGTATGTGGCTGCCTCTTAGTGAACAGATGGGTTTGATGGTGCTTATGATATTTTGGGCCTGAAAGATCAGGCGCCACATCATGAGGAACAGTCAAAAGAGACGGGATAAAATGGAAAGAATCGAGGGAAGAAGTGTGACGGCGGCTGTGAGAAGTGAGAACAAAAAAAGAGAGAAATGATTTCATTTCATCACCCGTGCTGTTTCCACCTCAGTGGCCACAGGGGAGGCGTGGAGAAATATAAATAAATAAATGCACGAGGACTTGCGAAAGCTGCAGAAACGCTGCACTTTGCTCCGCCAGCCAAGCCGAGGCTTCATTCCTCAAGCCCTGCTCCAGCTTTGGCTCAAATCTGGTTTGCATGAGGGAGGCATACATGGAGCCAGAGAAAGCACAGAGAGAGAGGTGGGTGGGGGGCGGTGAGTGGGTGGGGGGTATTATTTTTCAAAAGCACCTGGCACTTTAATAAGCTGCTACACCCAGAGCATTCTGATAAACAGGGTTTAGCCTTTCTCCCTCAGCAACAGCTCCTCAGTGTGCGTTATGCAGTTGATCCGTAGCCTGGAAGCACAGCACAGACTCTGTAATTCAGTCTACAGCGTTCAGGTCTCACCTGTGTTCGTTTTGGCTTTCCTTTTTAGTAATCACAATTACCAGCAGTGTAATGTGGTCAGGTTAATTGTTATGGCTTGGCTGCACTGCGTATTCAGTGCAGGTAGCTCTAACAGGGTGTGCTGTTGTTTGTTTAAACAAATGATGTCAATTGGGTCAGTGGGGACATTTTTGGACTGATTTATTTTGTAATCCTTAATTTCCGTAACAGCCTTAAAAGCATTCCAAGAATCACTATTTCTGAATGGGAAACTTTAATGCGGGCTAATAAACAGTGCTGATCTGTTTCTGCTACACGTAAACATCAAGAATTAAATCATCACATTTTGGCAAGGTTTTAGGATGGATGTGAGGATGGCAATTGCTTTAGCGAATGTTCATGCTCGCTTGTTCACACAGGTGTAAATCAAGAATGGGATTAGTAAAGCATTGCATGACGACATGCCATCTAAGGCAACCAACATATTTAATGTGTAACAATGATGATTTTCATGAATTATAATTCAGTTCATAGAAATGCTGTGATCAATCATGATTAATTTTTATTGTAACATTATTTGGTTCATAATTAATCAGACAATGAAATAAATGTACCAGTGTTATAGTTTGGAATTACAGGCAAAAACCATTGGTTTTCAAATTTGTCCATTTTTCTTCTGAAATTAAATTTCCAGCACTTTGTCGATAAAACATTCCAACTGCATATCTTTGGATTTAAATAACATAGATAAAATAAATAGGCAAATCTGTATCACAAATTTAAATGTAAGCATTTAAGGACTCAAAACATAAAAATTTTTATTGTTTAATTTAATCCTATTTAATCAGATTTTTACAAGATTTTCTGCCTAAAAAGAAAAAAAAACAGCTTTTCTTTCTAGTATTATCTTATTGATGCTGATATCTAAAGTCCCATGCATAACAACTAACACTAATTTATAACCGTTATTTGCCAGCAATTTTGAAATATTTATTCTAAGAGATACCTCATTTGCATCATTTAACATTCATCTTATGAATCCTGTTACAAGAGAAAACGACTGCCTTACAGAGTGACCAACTTTTTTCCTTTTTATCTGATATTGCTTCAACTTTTTCATTTAATTTCCAGCTTCCTGGATGTTAGCTGCAGTCATGGTGAGGGGCTGTTGAAGAAGGAAGCTCTTTCGATCATAAATGGCATCTTGAGTGGAAATGTGGTCACTGCACTGAGACTTCAGGTATGTTTCCCATCTAACCACAACAGTGTTGTGTTCACTGACTCCTTTAGATAACAAAAAATGGAATGACGATAACAGAGGTGGCTATTTAGTTACAGAATTTTAATACATATTTAGTTACATAATTTTATTACATATTTAGTTACATAATTTTAATAAATATTTAGTTACATAATTTTAATACATTTTAGGTTAATAAGCTCTAGTACACTTTCATCTGTGCAAGTGAACCATCCAAATCAAATGCAGGGCATTTGAACACATAGACTGGTATCGTACTACCGCATTCTGCAGAACCCGGGGAGGAGGCAGTCGATATTGTAGAGGCCCTGCACCGTGACTACTGTGACTATGGACTCCACACACCACTTGTACAAACCTATTAGTAAAGGTCCAGTCAAGTTACCCATCTGCAGCCCACTGCCCCACACACATCCACTGCTGTTATACAGAGCTAATTCCCACAATCCGCTGCTCAGTTGCTGGTAATTGAGGCAGAGCAAGAGGAGAGGGAGATCTGGAGGACAAAATAACTGACAGGGGAGAAACCTGTCTTAGTGTCAGTAGTGGTATATTAACCCTCAGTGGTATTTTGATTGCTGTCACCAGGAAATATTCATTTTATGTCAGTCAAGCAAAGGAATTAAATCTAGTCAAAATTTGGAATAAAACAAGGATTTTTTTTTTTTTTTGTTTTTTGTTTTTTTGTTTTTTTTGCAAAGAAAAGAGAAAAAATGTGTATTTCAAATTACTTGGTAACTGCTGGACAAGGAGAAATGTGGGCAATAAGGCTAGGGCAAATTGAATCCAAAGATGGATGCTTGGTATCTGCACGTAGGAAAGCTTTAGATAATCTTGAGTTCAGAGATGCATAATCAGCACCTGGAAATATAACTGAAAGAGCTTGAGATGGGATCTAATCTTCACCTGCACTAACACATGAAGCTTAAGCAGTGACATTTGTTGTGGAAAGGCTTTTACAGGTCAGGGCTAGGGTGTTCACTCATGGAGCTAAAGCAAGTTCCCAGGTGTCAGAGGGAAGGAGGGGGAAGCAATCATTCAAGCCATGAACTCCAAAGCAGCTCCATTACAGTAGGATGCTGACAGTCTACCCCACGGGCTTTTTACTTTGGCCAGCGCTAATCCTTCCTGTGAGCATTACAGCAAACAAGCTCCTTGTATCTCGCTTGTTACAAGGCAACCTTAACTGTTTGAAATACAGCTAGCTTTGCTTACCACTGCCAGATTCGATTACCACCAGACACTCCCTACTAACCCCTTCAACTACCCAGTGAAGCAGATGACAGATTACAGTTGCCTAATAACACTTAAAGCTTGTATAATACATCGAAACATCATCGTTCAATCAATTTGATCAGGGAAGTTTTTGGGATGGGTCATTGCAATGGGCTTTTTCTCCTGTCTGTGATTAGTTTTAGTGCATGCCGTTGGTGGTATTATTACATATATTAGTATAGTATTCTTCTCCAGAAAACTACTGCTATCATGGGATGCCACTGCCTCATGGGAAGGTTGATATGGAAGTTGATTCCCACCACAACAAGATGATATTCATTTTATTGATGCTCTTCACTTCCCCTGTCAGTGGTTTTAACGCTTTGGCCGGTGTATCCATACAGTCGCTGCAGACTGCATCCATCTGATGTTTGAAGATGGACAGTGTGCCCTTTCTTTTTTTTTTTTTTTTTAGTATTTTTTGAATGAAAACAGCTGCCTGCAGCAGCCAAAAGTCATGCTATGAACTGAAAAAAAAAAAAAAAGAGCTGAGGACAGCTGCAGAGTCAGGTGTGTATTATTTGTAGGTTTGATAAAGTCAAGAAAAAGAAGTGACTGAAAGATGGTTTTTTGCCCCACACATATTTGTTAGTCACTATCATTAGTTTCATTAATAAAATGGAGTCACATTCTTCATATACACGATTTCTTTATGAGTAAACAGAGCCAACAGAGGTAATATGGTAGATTCGATTCTGTAGTTTGTATACAAGCAGATTTTGTTTTTCTGTTCTTTCATTTGTTATAATGACATTGCCATCACGTCATCATTAGAAGCTGGAAGCTAATATATTTACTGACAAAATCATAATCCCTTTCATTGGCTCTCCAGTATTACCTGATGTGCCTTTACTTGTCGTGAGTCACAGGTTTAACTCTTAATTAAAAGCAAATTTGACATGGCTGAAAACATTGGAACGTGTCCTCGTTAAAATGCTGCACATTAAGGTCAACACGTTGTTGCTCAGTGCTTATTTTATTTCTTTTTATTTTAAAGTATGCATTTGGTTCTGTAATGACTCTTAAAATAAACATTTCACACTGCTTGGAGACCATTTGCTCCCATCTGGAAATCCATCAGTCTTATTGGGCTGAGGTTTAAGAGGTTTGCACACTGTCAAGGTGAAAAGCTTTTCCATTCACATCTTGGCAACACCTCGCTTGCTTTCCCCACCAGACCACCTCCATTACACCAAAGCTGGGGCTGTTGCGGACAGTAATGGCACAAATATAGTTTGATTAGAGAGCAGTGAGATATGACCACTTTAAATTAATGAGCGTGCACGGTAGAAGCTGAAAGAGTTGTTCCTAGTGACTCGGCACTGTTCATTCAGGAAAAGCCTGACTCAAGTTGTCTGGGCAGACAAACAGCTGGGCTGAACTGTTTGTTTTGTGCTGTTTACTGAAATGCATTATAAATCCTCTCCCTCGCTTCACAGGGCTTGGATGGCGATTAGCGAAGCGGCGACATAGAGGTGATTGCTTTGCTGCAGGTTGGGTACTCATCAATGCCCCGCGTGTAGACGGGCTGACCCCACCGCTCATGTGAAAATAAAATCATTTATTATAAACGACGTAAGATCTAAGAGAAATAATGGGTGTAGATGAAAAAAAAAATGTGAGATGTAAGTTTTTGTGGAAAGCAAACTGGCCCTTGGGGAGCTGATTATGAGGCCTGCACAGTTTAAGTGGTAACAAGGCAGTATTGCATCTGCTGAGACATTACAATCACTGTGGTAAAACTGGGTGGAAGACATAAAGGTCACACACAAGTGGAAAGTAGGGCACAGCCGAATTGCCTCCTCTTTCAAGAGAATAGCCTGTGTATTGTAGAGATGGCTCACTGGGAATTTTGATCCATTGGTAATAAGCCTTGCAAGGCTTTCTTCGACCCCCACCCCCCCTTTTTTTCCTCTCTCTCTCTCTCAGGCTCCTTCCTCTTTCTGCTTTTTCCCTCTCTTGTTCACCATTTCTCATGATAATGAAACCTCCTCATTTCTTTTTAGAAGCCTGTTCTTTTGCAACCTGCTTTCTCACATTTGTCTCTGCTGTTCAAACCCTGATGGCGAACATTTCTCCTTATGTTCATGATTACCATCATGACCTGCACAGGCAGTGGATAATAGAGAACGTAGGCATTTCATTTTGTGGCCATACATATTCAGGTTCCTGTCTTCCTTTCTGGGGCTGTCCTTTTATATATTTGCTTTCTGTCTAATTGTCTTCCCATTGCTTACCATCCCTGCTGTGTAGTGCCTATCTGCAGGTCTGACTTACTGGATTGTATTTCTACCAATCACAATGCTATTTTTAGTGTCCCATGCAGCACAGTGATTAGTAATCCTGGATGCCTGTTTTATGCTATGTGCCACGGTGCCTTTCACAGTAGTATTATTCAAATGTCTTCACTTTTAATGAGCACAAAGTTGTTATTGTCACTTTTCAAACTGAAATATAATAGCTAGATGTTTCGCAGTGCTATGCAAGATTAACTTATTTGAATTTTACAGAACACTCTTAGCACAGTAAACATTGCTAATAATGTAACACACACAGTGAACATACTGTACAGTGCAGCTGTGCCACAACCAAGCAGGGTTTCATAAACTGACCTGTTCTCATTCTCAGAGTCATTTTGGTAAAGCATCTCTGAGACAGAGGTGTCACAACAACCCCAACAAAGTTTGACAGTGACCCTCTGACTGAGCAAACAAATCTAGTGCTAAAAAGAAACTGGAAGACTTCTGTTCCTGGAGATCTGGATGAAAACAGCTGTCTGCAGCCTCCAAAAGTCATGCTATGAACTGAAGAAAGAGCTGAGGACAGCTGCAGAGTCATTATTTGTAGGTTTGCCATAGTCAAGAAGAACAAGCAATGACTGAAAGATGGTTTTTGCCTCACACATATTTGTTTGTCACTATCTTTAGTTTTATAAATGCAATGGAGTCACACTCTTCACATACATGATTTCTATAGAGGCAAAAACTTGTATACAAGCAGATGTATA
>JBAFTC010011572.1:0-16526 GCA_037177435.1 Melanotaenia nigrans | reverse complement strand
AAAGCTATTAAACCATGAGCTCTGTTCAAAACTAATGTTACAGTGCTTCACAATAATAAAGGCAACTTAATCAAAGCATGTTATACAACACAAGAATAGAATCATTCATAAAGGTCTGCATATAATACACCCCTCATGTCTGCACTCTGAAACAAACAAGATTCATGCACAACAAATTTACAGACAGATGAATGGATACAGTAGCTTCCCTGCAGGCCTGTGTACACACTGTTTGCAGCACACACATCATAACAGGCCAAATCTATTTAAATGAATTTCTCTGACATTGCAGGTCATATTTAGCCTAAATTGAAAGGATGCATATAAATAAATTAATTTTAGACATGTTGGTGTCTGACCAGATGACCATTGTCATCATCTGGGAAGATGGCAGCATTGTCCCAGTCCATGTGTGGTGGCACTCTGGGGGTCCTGTCCTTCCTCAGGGAGGCCAGATTGTGGAGGACAGCACAAGCCACTGTGATGTCCCATGTCCTGTCTGGGCTGACCCTTAAGTGGGGAAGACATTGAAAATTTGCCTTCAGGAGGCCAAAGGTCTATTCCTGCCCTTTTCCTGGCATGGCTGCTATTATATGGCTGTTGTCCTTCCTAAGGGTCTGCAAATGGCGTCAGAAGAAAAGGTTGGCAGGCATACCGCTGCCACCAGCAATACACCTGAGATTTCACCTGTGACTACAAAATGTCTTCATCATAACCTCATAAACTGAGGAACATTCTTGACCCAGTCATGATGTGAACAGTAATTATTAATAGAGGTTGTATGGCTCACCTTGTGATAGCGCTGATTGCAGAGGTCTGAAAGACTCTGGAATCATGGACCGAACCAAACCACTTTGCCACAGTATTGCTAATAAACCAGTCAGCTTTGCAGACAATCTGAAGTTATAAAATCTAGACTATTAAACCAGTCAATGTACATCAAAACCAATGTACAGTCATTAATGGATAATATCAAAAATAATGTTTACATGAACATTAATGCTGTGAAAAGATTTCCTATTCACAAGACCCTTCTCATTTGCATCTGAGGGGGATTTAATTTCGATATGGGTGCATTCCAGTGCAACAATGACATGGAGGAAACCTGTAACACAAAGCAACCAGTATGCTACTACAATTGTTAACACCTGTCTGTAATTGCAGTTTCTCTTACCTGCAGTCCTCTTTGATGTTGCAGTCTTCTGTAGCCAGGGAAGGAGATAAAGACATCTGATAGAGATTTAATAGCCACACACACACACACACACACACATTTAGGTCATTTCTCTCACATCTGCAGTCAGTTTCACCTGCAATTTTAACAGCTTCATAGTCAGAGAATAGCCAAATTTTCAGAGATGTTAAGGACATGTTACATAATTTTCCGACCTTAAAACTCTGAGTTCCTGACTTGATTGATGGTATAGTGACACCTAATATGTGCATTTCTTGAGCCTCTCCTGCCCAGCAGTGTCCTGAGGTTGAGAAGCTGCACTATATTTATGTAAAAGTTATAGTAAACATTTTCTTCCGGGATGCCGCATGACACTGCAGCCAAAATTTGCATTACGTACCACATCAAGCTAGAATACTGACATAAACGGGTCGAAGGAGGAAGCTGCGAGCACTCAGATCCAGGACTGGTGTCACTTGTCTTGATAAATCCATGTCTGCTCATCCTGGCTTGCTCTTTGCACAACCAATTAAGCCTGGGTGCTGGTTTTGGACTAGATAAACTCAGTTATTCATCCTGGAAATCTGTATTTAGTGAAATAAGCCCCTGGTAAGGAGTAAATTATTATTTAGTTTTATGTCTTGATTGATAAAACTTTAGAATTGAAAGAAGGTGTGCTTCTCACAATTATATGCAGGAACATATGCAGGGGACATAAGAATCTAAAGATGGGATAAAATATTAACCTGCTGTAAGGGAGTAAGGTGACGCTGTTATTTTGTGACACAGGAGCAGTTTGTGGAGGTCACCTCTTCATCACCTTCTCCATTACAGGTCAGTGTGAACAAGGGGTGCTGTGTTGTTTACGGCCGGGATCCAGATTCCTCTGAGTGTGAAGGGAGAGAAAGGCACTTTGTCTTTGTCATGCGTTTGTGTGTTTGCTATGTACTGTATGTAAGTCCTACGACAGTGTTTAATTTGCACACCACCACATGTGTGTTTGGCTGAGCTGCTTCAAAGACAACAATGATGCACCTGAGTCTAGTCAAGGTGAGATTCCTGCTCACTGGTGTGTTAGCGGACAGCTGAGCCTCCCATCACTCAGTGAAAGAGACAGGAAACAAAGACACTGGCATGAACTGAATGACCCCATCTTGGATTTGTCCCTGCAAAAGACCCTACAATAAACGTAGTTTATTGTTGGTGTGGAATACAAGACACAACAGAATTTTCTGACATGGTTCCCTTCCCTGGCAGGATAAAATCTTAATAGCAATGTTTTTTCTCATGCATGAACTGATGAGGAACTCCTTCATTTCTTTCTAGTGTAACAACACATTTTGATCTAGCTGTTGTGGTTTGGTTTACTTAAAGACATAAAGCTAAAAATGGTAGCATGGCAGGGAAAACAAATGATTCTTTCTCAGAGGAGAAAGCTTGTGTTTGTGAACTGTTTCTTGGAAGAATGAAAAAGGATTTATTTTATGTTTCCCTGATTGGTGAATCTTTTTATAAACTAGTAAATGCAGTTTCAATGAATACACACTGCTAGGTTTTGCACGTTACCAGCTGAGTAGTTTTGTTTCATAATGGTTGATTTCTTTAAAGAAACCCAGGAAGACATTCTTGGAGGAAGAGAGGAAAAGAAAGAGAGAAAGGGGCAGAGCAAGAGATGAGACAAGAGTCCATATCAGACTGACTTTTACTGTCTGGAGAGATCTCAGAGAGGAGACAGGATGAAGATGGATGCTGAATTAACGATTTTTAGGGATGCTGATTTGACTAAATATTCACCCTTACTCCTCATGTAACTGATGTAATCACATATCTTCAGATCTTTATCAGAATTATGATCAGATCTGAATCTGCTCCCCTCTGGATGTTCTCAGTTATCTTTGCTTGGTGTTTGGGTGAGCTCTGGACTGCACGAGAGCAAATTATCGCCAGAACTCAGGAGCTTTCACCTCCTCCTTGGCTGTGGACAACCTCCTCTACCTCCTTTCATTTCTTGTAACCAGCCTCATTCTTTCAACCATCCAGTTTCTGTTTTTCCTTCTCTTTCATAAATTTCTCTTCTCATTCAGTTGCACTTTAGGATTTGTTATGGTACGATACGTCATGGAATAGTGTTGATGGGAAATGTAGTGATGAAGGATAAAAAGCTAAAATGATTTACTTCATTAATCACCTGCTAAATGGGACAGGAAGTTTTCATTTATACCCACGAAAAAAATTTAAACCCACACTTGGAGGGTTGGTGGGTGTCTCGATCCCTGCTTATATTAGGCCATATCATGCAGTTTTTGAGCTAATGAAAGTATCAAGAGAGTCCTTAGATTAGCTAGTTTGCTGGTCATATGCTTGGATGTCATAGGTGAATGGTTGTTTTTGAGATGAAATATAAAGAGACTTTTCCATCATAAATTACTTCAACAAAGATGTTTGACTGGAAATGTTTGGCTTGAAACGCTCATGTAAGGTGTTTATCTGTGAGGTTGAGTTTGTCTTTGAAAGCAGTGACAGGTGACCTACATTCGTCACATTTGTCTTGTTATCATAATAATAAAATATCAGAATAAACAATGACTAGCCAGTGCGACTCACAGTTTAGGTTTTTGCATCCAATGGTTTGTTCCTTACACATTTAAACTTAACACAGGTTATAAGGTGCTGTTTGCCCTCACATGTCGGTGACCCAGCATACACATTTCAGCCATATGTCTTATCTTATTCTGGGTGACATTCCTGAGCTCAAAATAGGTTTTCAGCTCATATAAAAGACCAAAATAGTGGTTGCCAGGTGTGTGTTGATCATGCTGAAAAGTGTGTGTCAGAAACTTGTCATTGTCACCCCCCCCCCTTTTACACACAAGGACATCTGAAGTGCAAAACAACTTCAGCATGTCATGTTTGAAAGTTCAGAGCATTTAGAGGAGGAGGATGGGGATGGGGGGGGGGCTTTTCATCGTCGGTCTATATCCGGGAATGTTTCTCTGTATGTGGGTCAAAAAGATTTCAGAAAGTGAGTAAAGAGAATATTTAATTGTGTTTTTTTTCCAGGGGGAGAAAGTACAAAAAGTCCAAAACACACTTCTGTCTCGCATGTTAGAGCTTGTGGGGGAAACAGGGCTGCTGGGAAAGAGGGACCCCCCTGCCTTAGAAATTGAGTGTGTGATAAAAGAGCTGTTGTTATGTAACAGAGATCAGTGTGTGTGTGTGTGTGTGTGGCGGGGGGTGTTGGATGGGGAACTTGAGGGGAACAAGCAGGGGTTTCTTCTCCACGGTGCGTGAAGGAATGTCTATAAATCCAGAGACATTAGATGAGAGTCCAGACCCATTAACACACCATAAAATGCGGCCTTAGCTGTGATGTCAAATCAATGTTTTTTTTGTACATTTTTTTATTTACCCTTTAGTGACAAAACAAAGCACTGACATCTATAAGGACTCAGGTATCTTTCTGCTCATAAAAACTTTTGATGGATTTTTTTCTCTTTGTTTTGGACTCATGAGTCTAAGGGTGCATTCACACTAGTTCTGTTTGGTCCACATTCACAGATAGTGTGGTTAGTTTGGAGCAGTGTGAACGCTCATTCACATTCTGGTGTGGATAAAAGAAGTGAACTCTGGTCCTTCTAAAAACTTGGGGTCTTTTAGTTTGGTTCTCTTCTATGGCATTACATTGCTGCTAAATACCTTGATGAGCGTACCAAATACCCTGGTGAGCAGCGCATTTCTTAATCAAGAGAGCGCATCGCTCTGATCGCAGGAGTTTTTAATTACTCACAGGGCCGCTTATTACATGCTTTTACACCAGGTCCTCCCAGTCTTTTTGTTTTAGTTAAAAAAAAAGTGTGGTCACGGTCTTACAATATTTATTTCAGTGTACTGATCAAGCAGATTGTAGATTCATAGAATTTGATGTTCAGTATGACTTAGGTTAGTGGAAACGTATTATCACTGTGTTCTCATATTGCTGGGTATGTTTAGCCCGGTGCCCAGAGATGAAATTTCGGGGTCCTGTGTTGTATTTTAAGATGAACAGTTTTATTCATGTACTAGAGTTTTAATGTGTAGTAGCAGGGAAAGCTCTGAGGTTTGTTTTCATTAATTCTCTATTACATATAATAGAAAATCACAAAGCAGGTGACCTGTTAGGTAATTATCCAGAGCCTACTGACTTTTCTCCATTAAATTTTATTTAAAATGTTTAAATATTTCTTAGAACTGCCTTTTCCTCTTTTGCTTTCCATGTTCCATGCGCCAATAACTGAGTAGTAATCACCTAAATCTGATTCCTAATTGATTTAAATTTCACAGGTTCCCTGTGCATCTCTATTCACACTATCACTGTTTTATCTTCCCTCTTTACTCTTGCATTACTTTTTCACACATAGTCACTTATTTGGTAAAACTCATTGATGTTAGCTCATGTTACAGCTGTTCTACATTTATGTTCTGTAGTTGATTTAGTCATTACTGCCCTTAAAAAAAAAACTTTATTCAGGAGCAGCAGGCAGGAACTCTGACATCCATCAGTTTGTCGTTTTTCTTTCCCCAAGGTTTATTTTTATCATTTCATTATGCACACTGAAACTGATTTATTTACTTTATTGTCTTGTCCTAATGTCTTATGTCAATAAAAAGTTCGTTTTTTGAAAGGTTTCACTTGTTTTCTTGTGCCTGTTGGTGCCAGTCTCACCAGTAGGTCAAACGAGTTTTTAGTTACATCAAGTTGTTACTCAGTGAGACGTTTCCTTCTACATTCAAAGCAAAGCAACTTTATTTGTACAGCACAATTCAACAACATGGTGATTCAAATGGCTTTACAAAGACATTAATACCATAAGAATATATGAAGCGTAATTAAAAAAAAACAGGACAATAAGGGAAGAACATAAACTAAGCATGAGGAAGTTTTTAAAAAATGCAGATTAAGAGAGACAGTGCAGATTTAGACTTTAAATTACAAACAATTGAAATGCAGCTGAGAGACAAAGTCCTGTCTGAAGGGGATCTTCGGGGTGGTCTGCTTTGTGTCTTTGACTTTAAGTACTGTCTATACTGCTGGGACGATAGACTGTATAAAAGACATGGGACATTACATGCTAACACATGGCTGGCTTTAATAATTAGATGAAAGTAGCCTAACAAGCTAATCATTTAACCTTACAAAAGTGAATTGGATGGGTGGTTAGCAGTAAGAAATATAGAGGCTAATGAGGACCATCATGTTTGATCTTTAATAAAAGCTAGCTTGTTGGTTGATATGAATATTTCCCTCCAAAAATATATTAAATTATTGTGCTGGTTACACTTATTTAATCTATGGTCAAACATGACTTGATCACTTAAATCAACATTAACATAATAATGCATTCAGTGACAAAAGTGTATGTTTATTTAGTTTTTACCTTCAGTAATCCGATCGCTACTGTCTGTTCTGTAGTAGAGTCTAGCAGTGCAGACTTTATTTGGAACTATTGGAGGTTCGATGACCCACGTGACAGCTTTTACAACGAAGTCAACAGATGTTGCAACTCTGAGTATATTGACGGCCCTGCCCATAACCAGCCTGAAAATAAATTGTTAAGCTGCAGTCAGATATTAATACCTTTTAATATAGACTGTAGACAAGAACATTTAAAAAGCTAATCTTTTTAAATGTTTAATCAATTTAGTTTTAAAAAGTAATGATCTAAAGCAAGTAATCTTAACCACTTTGTTCTATTGTTTACTTGATCATGTCTCATGCATTGTGAAGAAAATGACACTTAGTGTACTTGTTTACATAACTAGTGGTTGAAGTGTTTTTTTAGTTTTGTATTTTTGTTGAACTTATTTCAAAGTACATAGGTGCATGGTGACATCACTTCCTGTTGTGGACCTGGCGGAGCCCCTTAGCATTAGCTGCTAAGTGCCAGTGGTCTTGGTGTTAGCTGCTAATATGAGCGGTAATACGCTGCAAAAGACTTTATAGATAAATGTAACCCACACTGGTGAATGAAAACATCTGAGTTTGACATTATCTCAGCAAGAGAAGCTGACTTTGGACAGAGGCAACACAAGAAACCAGTTGTGTTCATATATGCTAAGATCTTGCCGAGCCTCAGTAAGTCACGTGAGAGTAGGCTCACCCTACCTAAATGACATTTTAAAAAAATCAGTCTCCAAGTTTTATGAATCAATATTGGATTTATTTAATTGAATCGATAAAAATCGATAAATTGATTTTTTTTTTTTTTTTTTTACAACCCAGCCAATAATAGTGTCAACCCTACGCCGTGGTACACATTTCACCAGCCCGTTCCCCCTCTCTCTTCTGCTCTCTATCTTTGAACCTTTATCCTCACAGGACCCCAGATAGCAGGATCATCCCCCACTCATCTCAAGTGCGTGAACTAAATGAGAGATTTTATCAGCTAGTCCTAAAACAGAACTTTGGGTGTCATTGGTGGTCTTTTCTCTTATTTGCAGACGAGTGTTGCTATCTTTATCTTTGGCAGAATATTTCTCTTCTCTCCTCAACCATGAGATTACCTGAGGAGACAACAAGCTATCAGTGTGACACATAATACACACCTCACGACCGACCCACACACACACACACAAAAGAGAGGACACATGCATCTACTTGAATGAGCACATGTACATAGATGAAGATTAAAGCCCTACACACATGAAGAGGCAAGCAATTGTGGCAGTCAGCAGGGACAGTTAGTTGAATAGCACTCATTTAGATGGAATAGCCATTTCACTGCATACCTTTGTGTGTGTGTGTGGATGTTTTCAGAGCTTTGGGAATAAGACACTATTACCTGAACGAGTCCAACAGAGGCTCTGTAAATATTGATGGAGAGAGAGTTAGAGATGAGCAGGAGATATGCTCACCCTCAGGGGGCTGTGTATTGATAATTTGATGGTTTCACTGTGAGGGAAGATTGGATCGAGAGGACCGAAAGAGAGAAGGAGAAAGAGGCTAGGAGATTGGAGATAGAGGAGAAGAGGAGGGATTTGAACCCTAACTGTTGCCATAGCAGCGTGTGGCTGTAAGGAAAGGCAAATGTCGGCTGAAAACAATTACTGCAGAAAACGCAGCAGAGTGTTGCGTCTAATCGCCGTCAGCATGGCTTCAACAAAAAGGGGAATTCCATGAAAGGCACAACCTTTAACAGAAAAAATAATTAACTTCATTTTAAATTAGCCTTTTTAACCAGTCAACTGCAAGGAGAGGTGCTCCAATAGGACTTAAGGGCATTTACCGGCTGCTGTGTTTGTCTCTTTTTGGAAAAGAGGTATAAATATTCCCTGAAGAAAAGGAAGAAAAAGATGAGTTTCAGCCCCATGAGGGTATTTCATCAAACTGATCCAAACAGGAAAGGTCACACGTACAAAGTAGAAACAGTAATTATCCACATGCTTTAGCAACTTTAACACTAATACAATCAGTTTACCTCTAATCAGTTATTAAATCTGTTGTCTTGAATAATTTCTAACCTGACCATTTGGTAAACATTGCTCTCCTGTGGCTGAGGTCCTCTTTAGGAATCTACTAATTATGGCTTTGAACATTCAGAGCCATTGTGATTAATGTCCACACAATATTGTCCCTACATATACTTCAATTCAAAATTGGATTTTTGTTTTAATTCCATTCACAATAACAGCTCTCTTCAGAAAAAATACTCAATTACTAATCAATAAAAACAGGTGTCTAATTAAATCCCCAGTAGTTCCAGCTGCAACAGAGCTGTCTTCACGTTGTCACATTAAAGGACAAGTTCACACAGTTTCTCTCCTCACCAGCAGCTAAACACATGAACACAAGTTAACATTCAGCACAGAGCTGCATAAATTAACTTCACATTTTTAACAGTTTTTACTGTTCTGTAAATTTCAGACAGCTAAATGCATTTTATGACCATTTTTCAAGACAGTGTAGCAGTGTTGTAACAAGCAGTGAGTCAGAGACCAGAGAGTTACAGTCAGTCCTACCAAAAAAAAAAAGTCAGACACTCTTATATTTAGTTGGACCGCTTTGATTATGGCAGCACCCACTGTGACGTTGTTTCAGTAAGCTTCTGCAATGTCATAACACCTTTTTTCCTCCAGAGTTGCATTAATTTTTCTCTAAGATCTTGTAGTGATGAGGAGAGAGTCGGGCCGCTGTGCAAAGCCTCCGGTACATCCTGGTCTGGATTCTGTAGTTGCTAATCCATGTGTGAAAATGATGTCTGATGCTTCCTGAACCACTCTTTCACAATCATAGATAGATAGATAAATAGATAGAATTTCTTTCTCCATATCCCCATATGGAAAATTTATTATCCGAGACAACATGATAGGGCAGCATAAGTATAAAAACAGATAAGCTAAGGAAGAGTTATATATTCTAATGGCTGTCAGTATGAATGACCTCCTGAAGGACTCTGTCCAGCAGCACAGTGTCAAGACAGGCCCCCGTCAGGCCAAGATGGAGTGAAGGACCTGCCTGCCACAGTTCAGGATGCTCTGCACCTTTCTCCTACAGCATCTCTCTGTGACAGTCCCTGCTGTGTCCAGCCTCTTGCCCAACACTGAGCCTGTTTCCAGATTAGCTTGTATAGATGCTAACCTGACATTGTCCTTTTGAAAAAAAAAATCCACTGATGGAATAACCTGCTAATTCAGTATAGATAGTCTGCTGACTTCATTCTTTGGAATGTTGCTGAACTTAGACCTGTCCAGCTGCAGCAACTCCAGATCATAGACTGCCCCCACAGGCTTGTACAGTAGCCACTAGTCATGATGGCTTCATCACTTCATCTTTCTCTCTTCTTACCCTGATCACTCTGGAACAGGGTAAATCTGGACTCATCAAACTAAAGCTTTTTTCTCCAGTTGTCCTTGCTGATAAATGGTTTTCTTAAGGCTACACAGCTGTTTAGTCCCAATTCCTTGAGTTTTCTTGGCATTGTTTGTGTGGAAATGCTCTTACTTTGACTATTATACATATCCCTGAGGTATACTGTTTTGCAATTTAAATTCACCAAATGTTTAAGTGATCATCGCTCACAATAATTTGGGATTTTCTTCCTGGAAGATAATGGTTCCCCAATATCCTTCCAGTTTTTAATAATGCCTTGAACAGTTCGTAACCCAGTTATAGTAGTTTCAGCAATATCCTTAGATGTTTTCTTTGATGCATGCCAGTAATTTGACCCCCTGCGGAGGAAACTCGTTTTGGGTGCTTGTATCATTCTTTTGGTGACTTCCCACAGCTCATAACCACAGGCAAGGTTTGTAGGTCAACCTGTAAATCGAGACCTTCTCTGGCTGGCTCAGCTCCTTTGTTTTTTTGTTTTTTTTTTACCTAGACAGACTGATCCAGAGTCCGGACCAATCCACCTGTCAATCTTCCACTCCATTCTTCCCTCACCCTGAGACACTGGAACTCCACTTGGGGCCATAGTGTAGAAACCTCATTTCTATATCTATTTATTATAGACTTTTTTTCCCACAGTTTATCTTCAGACTCCAAATTGAGTATTAATTAAAGAGCAGCTGTTGTGCCTGAATTTAACATGATTTGTTTAGAAGATGAATGAAGTGTGTCACATTGTAAAAGGGTTGACTGCTTTGTGATCACAGGAAGGTGCAGATTGTTATTGATTTCACTGAACACAGGCAGCATCACTGTTTAGATCAGCCTGCTATTGATCCCATCTGGGATAAACACCTCCCATTATACCAAAATTGTGAGCTTCTTCGTCTGCATTGAACTGATTTTTCAGCTGTGCCAGAAACGCAGTAAATCAGATAAATGTTTTAACTCGAGTTTTACAAGCCCATCTGAGATCAACTAAGCTTTTAAAACCAGTTAAGCCAGAGATGTAGCTGTACTGAACGCATGTTTGGTACAGTTTACAATGTCAGCAGAGACAATATTTTCCCTCCTGCAGTTTTATGATGTGTAATTACTTGGTTAACAGTGGGTGGAACACACCTGCTATGTTTCTTTTATTTTCATCTTTTAGTCCATCAGCTATAGTTTTAATGATTGCATTTTTTGTGTTTTTCCCCACCTACCAGTCAACAGGATGGTCTGTATGTCGTTTCACATCAGCAGCTTCTCTACTAATGAGCTGCTGCTGTGATTGTCAGCCAGAGCACAGGCTGAAGAGTTGCAGCAAGTTTGAGCTGAGTGGTCGATTTCAGGCGGGTTGACACCGACTCTGCAACAAAATCTGAAATGTTTAGACAAGCCCTTTGTTTTCTTTCTTTTTTGTGTGTGTCTTTCTTCATTGATGAAGACTCTAAGAAGTTAGAATATTATGATGAATAAGCTTTTTATTAAAGTTCCAATGCCAATTTTTGTGTCTGATAAGCATTTGTTTAGTTTCCTTTTTTTTGTCTATTCATTTATTTTTGGGTGAAATTAGAGGAATGGATTGTAGAAGATTAAGCTAGGATGATGATGATCAGATCCTACTAAAGACGTTTAATATTTGCCCTCTAAATATGTTGGGGTTTTTGTTTTGTTTTTTTCTTGTTGTCTTGTTTTTGTTTTGTTTTTAAATCCAAGTTTCATGTGAAGTCATTGACATAGTCATTTGTAATTCCCAATTTGGTTGAGTGGAAAGAATAGTACATAAATTTTTTGTTTTTTTTGTACAGCAGAGCACATATTATCCATGATAGTAATTTTTTTTAAACACAAGCTGATCAAACTGCACCTTTCAAGCTACTGAACATGCAGCTTCAAGCTGTTTAACATAGTGGACACTATTTCATACCTTCTACAGGACACAGTGGGAGGAGTATGTTTCGTCAGGTCCACTTTATTAATGCAATAATCATCTTCATTTAGGGCATTTATTCATTTAGTTTCCAATTTAAACCTTAATTTTACTATAAAGGTTTAATGTTGCTGATTTGAGATTGCAGGCAGTGTCTGGTCTTTAGTTTTCACCAATCAGATCGGTTTAGTCTTTTTAGCTACTGTATTTAAATTTTATTAATACTTCTATTTTTAACTAAATCAGGTTTTCAAGTCATATTCAGAGGGTTTTTAAATACTTCCCAGTGTCCAGGGTGATGTTTAAAAAGCTAGAATATTTATTTATTAGACGAGTAAATGTTTTGTCATCAGTACTAGAGTAAATGGAATACCTTGTTTTTCCAACCTACAGTAATACTGGGTGTTTGTTTTATTTGTATTAGTTAGGAGACAAATACATTTAGTGAGTAGGATCCAGACTGTATCCTCCCTATCATGCCTAAATAAAACCTAAACTCATCATTTCACAGGCTCACTTAACATCTGGTTTTAGTTGCTTGGCTCTATCTAGATCTGCATGCAGTAGTCATATCTCAGAAGACAGGCATGCAGGAAAAACACACAGACACACAGGCAGGAATGAAAGGCATCTCAGTGGAAGTGTGATGGAATCGACATTGTTGATTTGTCATTTGGTTGGTACACGGCAGGCAGCTGCCAAACTGCCACTGATATGGTTGCCATGGAAAGAGCACTGGTTTGTTTCATGCAAGGCAGAAATCTGATGAGCTGCCACTCCGGCTCTGGCTCATTTTTCTGTTAGACATTCGCTCTGCAAATTTAAGATTATTCAGGAACGGATAATGCTTGCTATTCGTCAGGTTGTTTGAACATTTCACACTTTCATAAACTTTAATATCCTGTCCTCTTACAGTGTTGTTGACAGAAGCTGGTAAAACATGTGCTGCAGGTGAATCCTGAAAAGCAAACAGTTAAATCCACAACATTTTGTCTTGGTGTGTTCACCTGTCAAATGTTAACATATTCAGAAAAATGTGTCCTTAACTTACTATCTTTACTTGCTACCATTTGCAGAATGCTCTGACAGCCTTCCAGTGAACTCATTGCTTTTTGTTTGCAGCTTTTGTCAAGAACACTGAGACTTGTTTTACTCAGCAGAACTCGTCATGTGGCAGCAGTGCTGTCTGTACTCAGCAGAGGCAACAATCACTGCAGGAGTATGCACCCCTGCTTGCTGTTCGGAGCATTTCACACTAGAATTGTTTTTAAATGTTGAGTTAAAGCAGAAACTTTGTGTGTGTGTTTATATATATATATATATTTTTTTTTTTTTCAGATTGGCAACTTTTCCTTCATAAATACTCTTCGAAATTATGTCAGATTTATGCCATGCTGACAAGTTTCCACATGATGCTGAAAACCTGCAGATTGCAGTTAGTCAGCTATGACTGGAGAGTGAAAAAAGTGTTGTGTGTGTGTATAAAATTCAGTAGTAGTCTGCTGTGTTATACAGTAGAATTTGTGGTTTTCAAACTCATGTTAGGGTGAGGGTATAATGTAAAATATATTTACCTCCCTGAGCCATTTATTTTTTTGGATTTGCCAGGAACTGTTTTTCTTTGTCAACCTTCTAATGGAAGAGTTAGATTGCCACCTTTTGGTTTGACTCATGGCCCAGCTTCAGTCGTGTCTGTTTTTATTTGTGATGGGAGGTTTGTTTTTTTCAGAGATTCAGCTCTTTTGGTTTGGCTTCTTTAAGTCCTATTTTGACCAACAGGTTCGGTTCAGTACAGGTCTGTACTCGTTATTTTGCATTTACACAGACAGAAACTGGGAAGGGTGCCTAAGTGTCCAACCCAACCTGTCCCACTTTTCTGGGACCCTTCTGTCTAGGTTCCAGTTTTACAAATCCCGTCCGAAAGGATGGAGCTTGATACACCTATCAGCTGATTGGTCGAAAGAGTCATCGCTTCCTGTGTGACTCGGCACTAAGAACAAAACGGGAATAGCACCATTGGATTTCCGTTGCTTAAAGCCATATGCCAAGAACAAAAACTGGTTGTCCAACATTCTTCTCCTTTGTTTCTGTGTTGGATTCTTATTATAATATTATTATTATTATAACACAAGGCAGGCGTTGCACAACTATGACATCATGCTGATGTATCTATCACTATCCGACCAATACACCACCTACTGGGTAAAAGTATGTTGGTTGTAGATAAGGACTTACAAAATGGATCAAACCGTCCTGTATGGATCTGGACCTGCTGGTGGAAACAGGGTTTTTACAATTTTGATGATTAAAAAATCTTATTCTCATTGGCTATTTAGGAGAGACTGACAAACTTAGCATAATGATGCATAATAATTTGGAAAATAGTGTAGTATAAATCTAAAATTATAAACATAAATAAAATATATTTTTATACCTCCACATCATTTGCTTTACTTTTTAGAAATTTGTATAATTTTTTGTGCAGAAATGCTGAAAATAAAATAAAAAATGAATAAAAAAAAAAACTGATTACATTCCTCCAAGCTTTCAGCTTGTCATTTGTATAATTACCTCAAATCCTTGAGAATAATCTTGTACTCGAACTAAAATCAACTGGCATTTTACTGAAAAGGTCACATTTTGTGCAAAGTAGATATTACACCATCTTCCTCCCAACTGCACTGATTACAACAGCTTTCTTTTAAACAATCATCTATAGAAAAAAGGAATACGAGAATTTCATGGCTCATTAGTCAAGTGCAACATCAGAGAGAACACGAGCAGGAAGAAAGTAATCTGGGTTAAAGAAATGGAGCCAACAGAGGAGCTGTGCATCGATTACTAATAACAGCAAGAGTAATAAAACAGAGCAACATTTAAGCTTTTTGCGGTGTTGTCATAATAACTCTTTGACAATGTCAGTCAGGGTTCAAGAAGCTACAAGGCAAAACAAGGCGAAGACGGAGAAAATAGAGCAGGATAGAGGGAGCAGAGGATGAAAGGAGAGCAGACAGATGGGATTGAGGAAGAGGAGTTGTGAAAAAATTTGGCTAGAGTCTTGATATGCTTTAAAATTCCAGGAGTTGTTGCGGATGTTTCAAAAGCCAAACAACAGGGAGGATGTTGGAAAAAAAACAAACAGAAGGTTGATGGTAAATAATTCAGAAAAAATATAGAGTATATTCAGTCTTATTATTTAGGCAGAGCGTACAGAATGCTAAAGCCCTTCCATACGAGTGTCCGGTGTACAGGGAGCTCATACTGTAATACCGAGCAGGGTGAGTAAGGCTCCGTCCAGTGTCGAATCTCGCTGATGAAAGCATAAAGTTGCATAAAGTTCTCAAGTAAGTTATAGGAGCTCCACAGCATTATGCATAATTCCTAAGGCTGTAAAATGCCATGGTGAGCAATTGCTGGGGTAATATAAGGTTGTGCACACAGTGTAAAGCAAAGTGAGTCTGTGCAATTACTGCCTCAATAGTGTGCAACAGCAGGAGGGCACTGCTGCAGGGGACTGGACACAATAACACAAATGACGTTCAGTCTAATGTATAATACAACAACACAGCAGCTGTGCAGTAAATGCTGATGCTACAAGCCAGTAATGTGGAAGCCTGGATGAGACTGTGTCATGAGGTTACTAATGCAGCCATGTGTGATGTTATTATAGTAAGCCATGTTATAATCTAAGGATCAATGTGAAAGACTCCATGGATTTAAGGGCTTCTTCTGTGTAGAGCAGTGGTTCCCAAACTTGGGTGGGTGGACAAATTTGTGAAAGTCCAATAGACAAACAATGATGAATAAACAAAAGATTTCAGCTACCAAAAAAAGACAACGAAATATGATGAGGCATATCTTGCTCCAGGCTTGACCAGGTAATGTTAAAGTAATGTTCAGTGGTTAGTAAAGAAGAGAGACCACAGTGTGTTGTACATCTCAAAATATTAGCATCTAATAGTATGAAGCCAAACAAGTTAGACAGCTACTTGGGGACTTCTCATCCTGAGCACAAAGAAAAAAGCCTGTTGATTACTTTAGAAATAAACTACTCCCCTTTCATATATAGCAGAGTTGTTTTACTAAAGTTTTATCTTTTTTTAAGCAAAGTTGTGGCAACACATCGAATAAAACACGACATCCAACCAGGAAACTCATGTTCTTAT
Source organism: Melanotaenia nigrans (assembly GCA_037177435.1). NCBI lineage: Eukaryota > Metazoa > Chordata > Actinopteri > Atheriniformes > Melanotaeniidae > Melanotaenia > Melanotaenia nigrans. The sequence continues at coordinate 408 of JBAFTC010011572.1, read as the reverse complement.
CCTGCAGTCTTAATTTCTCAAGTGGGATCATTATTGTTGCACACTTCTAGTTCAATTTTTACAGAGAGGCAGGAAGTTGGGACGTCATGATTACTTGATATCACAATCGCAGTATTTTCATTCCATGATTAATTAATTAAACGTAAAGATCCCTCAATATCCTCACTTTCTATAACGGATGATATATGAACTATATCGGCAAATCAGTGCAACTTTTGCACAAAATTGTGGAACATTAGCATTTGCTGCTTGTGTTGCTTTGTTTTTATCCCATTAAAGTTGCTGTTGCAAAAGAGGTACAATCCAGTTGGAACGTATGAGAGAGGAAGGGTTACAGGACTGTCTCAGAAAATTAGAATATTGTGAAAAAGTTCTTTATTTCCTGTAATGCAATTAAAAAACATGAAA
>JBAFTC010011544.1:0-16558 GCA_037177435.1 Melanotaenia nigrans | reverse complement strand
AGATAGATAGATAGATAGATAGATAGATAGATAGATAGATAGATAGATAGATAGATAGATAGATACTTTATTGATCCTGAGGGAAATTCAAGCATCCAGTAGCATATACATACATTAAATGTTAGTAATTGACATTAGGGGTTAGTACTTAAGCATAACTAGACTCATTTAAAATTTAATAAAAGGCAACGGTAGATAAAGGAGACAAAATGGTAAAAACTATTGTACACTGTCACTGTGAAACAGAATGTGTGATTTATTTGAAATGCTGTGTTGCCAATACATTTAGGGGATTTCTAGTCGTTATATATTTAACCGTTGACAGTGTTCTTTATTTATTTGCAACTACTTGCTCTAGGTGAATTAAAAAAATGAACATCCAGATAAAATCAAGTTAAAAGGCACAAGGATATTTTTCATACAATACCTTATTTGCCAACATTTTTTAGCTGTGTTGTTGAATATCAACTGTCCTGCATCCAAATTCATGTAATTTTTCCTAGCTTTATCATGCTTGCTCAAAGGCATATGAAGACAGAATATAATACTTTTATAGTTTTGGGCCTAAATACAACACTACTTTAACATTGGTGTCAAATTTTCAAAAACAAATTAGTTACTTCTGGATTTTTCTTTTTTCTAAATCTGAATATACTTAGGTATCATTTTAAAGCCTTTTTCCACCGATTACAGTGAAGTACTAATTTGATCAATTCTATAGAATTTCTTCAATGTTATGATCGCATTTTATATATGTTTATATGTGTAAACAAAACAAAACAAAAAGTTGAGATTAGTGAGGAGAGAAGCAGAATTCAGCTGCTGGTAGAAATCTTGTAGTTTACCTTTGCTGCTGAATCTGTCATATGTCCAAAAGAGAAGCTCAAATTTCTGGTGTATGTAGCTGCTGGCCTAGAGGTAAGAGAGCTCCGATACGCTAGCATGGAATTGGACAATGAGCAGCGTATGATTACTCATCAGCACTGTCACCTACATTTGACCGTGTTTGATACAATAAGCACCCCCTCTGGAATGGCTCTGAGTACCAGCTGCCTGCTGCCACGAGAATCTGCACACACTCCTCTTTATTTGGTTTATTTTAAATTGTACCTTACTTTTTACTAATTCATCACACGGTCTCTTTACTTGCTTATAAATATCTGTTCATTCCCAATTGAGAATGATCACATTTTATATAGACTGAGGTCAAACCTGTAAAGTTTAAAAACTGAATACCTGAGTTATCTTTTATAAAGAGGGAAGAACTACTCACAGTTATTCTCTCTACCCTGGATTACCTCTCTAACCCAGAATACCAGCAGCCCGTATTCTATGTACTGATCCAAGTATGTGTTTCTGTAATGGAGTAAAGAGGGTAAGTGTATTTGAGTAATGTTATGTCCTTGGTCTGAAGAGACAGTGGCTCTATCATGTTCTTCATCAGTCTGTTATCAGGTCCTCTGTCAGTAAATATGATTTGGTTCAAATCTGTTATACAAAGCCACATACTAGCCTAATCTCTGCTAGGTAAACACACAAAGGCTTTGACATAATTAGCTCTTTAATCCCTCCATAGATACATCTTTTGAGCTTGGTTCAGTGGCGCTCCTCTGATGCCACAGAGACTCAGGCACACACATGCCCACTGTATGCAGTCTTCATGTGGGGTTTGGCCATTACATTTGGGGCCTAAAGAGCTGGATGTGGGAAAAGGAAACACGTTTATCTCAAAGCCTTATGTGGTAAAAGGATAGCACTGTTCAATAATTCACATGAGCTAATGAATGTTGCAGGGGATATGTGGGGCGAAACCAATTCTAATCGCCATATTATGAAGTCAGCCCAGTGTTTAGTTTCCAAGGAGACGCTCAATTGACATGTGTCATACAAAATGCATGTGAGAAGCCCATGTTATGTTTTTTTAGCAGTCTCGCTGGACTTGTTGGGAGTTAAGGGGCGACTGTAAAAGATCAGGTGTAATGTATCAGTAGGAGGCCATCTATAGGTCACAAACAGTAACACAATAGACACGGCACTGTCAAATGCTGACTGGAAGATGGGCTCTGGTGCACATACCTGTGAATAAATACATTTAGGTAACACAACAAAGCAATAATCACACGTACTAGTAATAGTATTATCTAACATTATGACTCAAGGGTGCTTGCTCTGTCTCACATTACAACTGTCCTGATACAGAAACACAGGTGCAAATGATTCCTTAAAAGCAGCAGGGAACCTGAGAAAGTGGAATTAAGTGATGTTCTTAAACTTGCAAAGCAAATTCGATACCCACCCCCCATGTGTTTTAAGAGGCAAGATTCAAAGAAGGAGCTTGACTTTGCAGTTTCTGAGGACACAGTGTCTGTTTTCCTTTTTAAATCTAACACACTACACATATTGGATTTTATATCACTTAGTTAGCTAAAGGGAAAGGCTTAACATCGCTGTATGTGTTTTCAAAGAAAGGTTTGAAGCCAGGATTCACACACTAAGTGAAAATGTGTATTTGTCTGCTTGTTATAAAAAGAAAAAGAATACTTATTCCAGAGATGATTCCTTGGAAATCTCACAGGGCACATATTAATTCGTGTATAGCTGTTTTATTTAAACAGTGAGATTATAAAAAATACTGAAAACAGTGTGATTGGATTGGTTTTATTTAAGTGTTTTAAATGAGATGGACACTTTGAATAATTTTCCAAACCTAAGTTATAAAATCTGCATTTGTTTATGCTTTTTTTTTTTTTTTTCCACGTTTAGATGAACAATACACAACACTTCCTTTCAGGTCACTACATATCTGCTGTTTTCCGTAACTCTGCCTTTTTCTTTCACTTGCAGGAAGTTACACCAGCAGTTTGAATCGTATAAGGACCAGGTTAAGAAGATGGGGGAGGAGACTAAGCCGGCCCAGGAACAGAAAGGAGAAGCCCCAACCTGTGGGATATGCCACAAAACCAAGTTTGCCGATGGCTGCGGTCACCTCTGTTCATATTGCCAAACGAAATTCTGTGCTAGGTGTGGAGGACGAGTGTCTCTGCGGTCAAATAAGGTAACCCCAGCTGTTGCTTACAACGCTTTTCCACCACAGTCAAAGTGAACATACCACACCAGAGCCCTGTTTTCATACAAATTTCCCCTAGCTGACTATTTAATGAAAGCTGATGAAACGTTGCAGTAAAATTATAATCTGAGAATTTATCCAACAATGTCTGTAACAGCAACAAATGTTTTTCAAGCACCAACATGTACTGTGATTCTAGACACTGCATCCTTCTTGGTCTAATTCAGTCACCTCAGACATGTTGATTCACAACAGCAGAGCTTTTCCTGGTTTTGTAGCTTACTGTGTCACCACTAGAAGGAGCTGTTTCTCTTTTGCTTTTTAACTAAAGGAACACGATGCTGTTTTTGTATGATGGGCCTAACTAACCTCTGTCAAATCCTCTTCACAGACTAAGCTGGAGCTTTTAGCATTAGATTGCGTAAATTTGAGTCATTAATGTTTTTAGTTGATTCCCCACAATCCTTTGCTATTGGAGTATGCTACCAGGAGCTGTGAATGTCACTCAAAATCCCTTTGCCCCTGTCTTTCCTACTCTCTTCCCACTCCCCCCATCTGTCTCCCTCTTTCTTTCTCTCTGCTGCATTCCTGCTCGCTTGGAATTGCAACAGGAGGACAAAGTGGTTAGCAAATCCTTTTCTCTGTTTTTTTGGGACTGCATCCAAAACATCAAGCATTGCCCATGAAATGCAGCGACACATGTATGTACACATACAGCAGCCAAAAAGGACATGAACCAAAAAGTCCTTGTTTGTTTTATCTGTGAGTCTGTCATTTTATGATGGTCATCTTGTAGCCTGAGGGTTGCTGGTTCGATCCTGGTCTGTCGAGCTCATGTTGAGGTGTACCTGAGCAAGACACCAAACCCCAAATGGCTCCTGATGGGTCGTGGTTAGCACCTTGCATGGCTGCGTCCGCCATTAGTGTGCGAATGTGTGTGAATGGGTGAATGTGAAGGCTTTGTATATCTTTTCAGGTATAGTGAAGTGCTATATAAATACAGATCATTTACCATTTTCTTGCCATAATGACCACTATTAATAATATTAATAAAATTGTACAGTATCATCGGAGCTTGAATTAGTCTGACAATGTCTTTGATAAAATGCATACCTCTGCTTCACCCTGGGCACGTTGAGTTTGAAAACAGATGCTATTCAGTTGAATCGTGGATGTTGAAGCATCTAGAGTTTGAAGAACTGTTTTCTTACCTGACATTAAATGTAGAGATTTTGTCCTGTAGCCTAATTAGTTTATTACCCGACTTTTCATCAATCTAATTTTATAATAATAATAATAAAATGTTCTTTTTGTGTAGGATGTTGTTTTCCAGTGTTTTGATCGAGACACATTTTAAGCCCAGGCTATGTGATCTCAATTTAATGGTAACCTACAGGCTCACGTGTGATGCAGCATAGAGCTTTATAGATCAGAAATGTAATGGCATAGACTGTGTTGAAACCTCTGAAGGAAAATCTATAACAGTTTAAACAGCAAATGTTGCATCATAGACAGAGCTATCTGAATGCATAAAAGGGGCCATATTATTGTCATTGTTCTAGTACTAAGTATTAGTTACATTTTCTTGAATGTAGTCAGTTACTGTCAGTAACTGTTTCTATTACTTAGTGTTTAACAGTCATAACATTCAATAGCTATCAGAGGTCAGCACCATTAGAGTTGACTGAAACTTCAGAGGAATGCAAAGACTAATTGGACAGACCTCTGTAACGATGGTCCTCTGATCATCAAGACCACAGTTGTACTGGTTTGTGTTGTCCCATGATAGATAATACAGTAATGGGGAGATTGGATACTATGTTGTAGTTGAGTTGAATAATAACAGAGGCAGCAGGTTAGCAATGACAGAAGAGGATTTGGCAAAAAGGCCATGGTATGTGCTTTTGAAGCAGAACCAACTATTTACCTGATGATGTCTAACTGTCTGGCTCACAAGGGGACTTCTAGATGCAAACCATGGCACTGATGTTAACCCTTTAATGCCTGAACTTCATCAAAGTTTTTTAAAAAACAAAATGAATATGGGGGAAAAAAATCGGGAAAAAAATAACAAAAAGAAAAAATAAAGTATAATTTCATGATAAATAACAGCAGTAAGATTAATAATACATAAACAATATATAAATAAATACATACATAAGAATGAATAAAAGCAAAAAGATAAATAAAACCTAATAAGTAGATATAAAAAGTAAAATAGACAGAGACCAGAAGTGGTTTGGTGCAAATTTGCAACACCAGGCATTAAGTGATTAAGATATAGATTATTAGTAAATTAATTAACTTTATCGTGAAGGCATTGCAGGTGAAAACCTGACAAGTATACTGTATGCACGAGTGACCTTTCGATCCCAGTGCAGAAGAACATTTAGCTCTTTTTGGAGAACTTTTAGATTCATATTCTATAAATATTTCTAAATGTGTCCCATAAGAGACATTTTGTGCAAGAAACTGCTTACACACTGTTTCACAGCAAGGGAAGAGAGAAGTGTTTTTGGCAGGATGCAGAAGTTCAGATGATGGGGTCAGTCAGAGGCATGGCCAGTCAGCATGGACATGAGGTGCTGTGTCAAAAAGAAAACAGACAAAAGTACTGGGCTTGCTTATGTCACCTCATGCAAACTGCACATTATCTTCCGATACAGACAACCACACAAAACATGAGTTGTGATATATATTTGTGATACAGTATACATATTAATCTCAGACTATTGTGATGAAAATGTCTGTTTTGCATAATCCTTGCTTGTAGTTGCAGATGGACAGAAGCTTTGTTTACTTTGCGACGAACAAAGGGACACATTTTTGTGTGACCAACCATCTTGTCTAAAAGCTTGTGTGTCAGTGAAAGAGGTGGTGGTGGTGAAATCTGCCCTTTTTCCATCCGTCTACTCTTTCTCTCTCTCACGGATGGTGACAGCAGTGGCGAGAGAGATCTTGTTCTGTGAAACGCCATTGAATATTTACAAGTCTGTGTGTCTGGTCTGGGACAGCTTGCAAATCTATGGCATGCTGGCATATGATACACTGTAGAGTGACTCAGAGTTAAACAGCTGATAAATGAATTTTAATTTGAATCCATGTCTCACCTGGTGTAGTCAAATAGCTAACTGCATCAGCGATCAGAATAGGCCAGGTATTCTGGTCTATACAAGACCTACTTGCATAACAAAGTGTGACTTTTTGGGGGTGAAAGTATGAAATGTCTTTGATATAGATAAACTGTGTGTCAGAGTTGTGACTTTGGAATTCCTACTTGCAGTGGAGCTCCCCACAATTTCCTCTGATGTGGCTTCAAAAGGGCCTGAGGAATCAACAGTCTCTGGGGAGGAAGTCATTTGTGATTAAAGCAATGCTTGAAGATGTTACATGTGCTTCATGGCCTCTCAACATTTCAGCCGTAAAGTACAAGGGAAAGGACTACAGTATTTTACTGGGCAATCTTTCTATTTATTACAGTATTTCTGAATGAAGAACATGTTGTTTCTGTAGATAAAAAGAAATGTGCCCAACAGATTTACAGGAATAATGAGTAGCCTGTTAAGAGCAATGATATTGATATATTTCCATCAGCCATAGCATCAGTGTGCTGCATTTTATTTTTTTTTTATTTTGAGAACAGAATCAGATAATTAGTTGTTGGTGTTAACCATATTTTTTGTCATAAAACCGTAGGTAAATCTAGGTGGTTTATCTTGCCTTACATAATACACATACATACCCTCTAAACTCTATCTCTATCTAAACAATATTAATATATTTCTTAAAACTGAGAGTCAAAGAAGTCATTGCCTTTGCAAAGGGTGATCCTGTTACAGGATTATGTCTGGTTTAGACTGAAATGTTTGCAGAAACAAACTCATTTTAAAATAGTTTGTACAGATTTGTACTGTGTGCACGTGTTTCACCTTTTGTTTCTAGACAAAATGTTAAATATTTGTTTTGTGAAAGATGGTTGACTGATTAACATTTATTTTAAAGCTTGGATTTGGTTATACCTCCCACGTTTCTGTGAGTAATGGGATCACTATTACTCAGTGAGTCTGAGTATTTGGTATTTACAAGCCAGTAGATGGCAGGTTAAAACTGTCCTCTCATTTATCACCGTTTCAAGCAAAATTCATGTCAGAAAGAGTTTTTCTAATGGCAGAGACAGCATTTGTATAATTTTCTTGAGAAGGAGGCATTCACGACATTGACTGGGTGAGAAATGACGCCAAGTGTTCTTGTTAAAAAGAAAAAAAAAAAAAAAAAAGGCTGACACAGGGAAAACTGTCCACGCGGGATAACCGCGTTTCTGTGTATTTGTTGGACTGTGAGATGAGCTGGGACTCCACGCATTTGTAATGAGCTTCGACCAAATCCAGCAGAGTCTCTGACTCTCTTTTACAGATGAACTAACACAGCGGTGGGGATTGGACGCGTTATTGCTCGCCTCCTGTTTCCTTCCCCGTAGATCCGACATCGAGTGCTGGATTGAGCGATTAAACATTTTATTATAATATTTATTTATTTATTTTTAAATTTTTTTTTACGATTTTGCTCCCATGCAATCTGTTAATGCTCCGTGGAAGTAAACAGTACGCTCGGATCGTATGTGGTCACTTGATTCCCCGGTGTAACCTTCACGGTGTTTTCTGCAGCTGCTTTCCGGCAGGCTGCTTGTTGTGGGCTCGGAGCTGTCCGCGGTGCTGAAGGTCGGACCGGTTTCCCGTTTTCAGGACCAGAGGCTGCGGACGCTCGTTACCAGATTATAGGGACTTACAAACGGGGATCTTTCTGCACAGGCATGTTGGCTTCCCTCAGCAGCACCATGGGTAAGCTGAGTAAGCACGGAGCAACTGCATCGCGTTTTCACCGGTCATTTTGACAGTCAGCAATGTGACCATTTAGGCTCTTTCGTGGAAGTGTTGCAGTGAATTCCTTGCAGAAAACATATTACAAATATAACATCTGCATGTTGTTTTTCTTCAGCTTTTTTTTCTTGATCCCCAAAACAACCTATTTGCACGCTTTATGTCTGTCAAAAATGTTAACACGTTTAGCTTATTTGGGTCATGAAGAGGCTGAAGGGTGCGTGCATCTGACAGACATCAACTCTTTCCAATGTTAAGACAGTTATTGGATTTCTTCAGCATTTCCCCCCTCTTTACCGTGTTGCTGAACCTCAAAGAAGGAGCATAAATATTCATCAAGTCTATTATTATTACTGGTGTGCTCACTAAAATTAGAAGCTCATTAAAATGTAATCCCACACGTGCAGGCTGTGTTGGAGCATGTGAATGTAGGCACTCTCCTTTCATTCTCATTGGTCGCTTAATGAATCACATCAAAAATTGCCTGTAAGCTTTTTATTATTTAGAACTATACAGATTTCATGGTACACAAAGGGGCAAAAGGAGAAAAACATGAATCCATGTGTGCAGCATATTTATATGCATGACAATGTACGTCCACTTTTTGTAGCAATCATATGTGATGAAATTTTCTGCTGGATCATGCCCTCCATACAATGCCACCTTTAAATGAAGGTACAGTTGCAATTTTGATGATACACTTTATTCACCAACCTACTGGGGCATTGTTATGCTGTCATTGTGACCCATCAGGCTCATGTAGCCCCCAGCTGTGGCAGTAATTTGCTCTGGAGTGTAGTAGATAGGACCCTTATTGATGCCTGTGTGCTTAAGCTGGACTCATTCCAGAGTGGGATGTTCAGAGGAACAATCCACTCCCAGAACAATGAGTCTTTAATGAGTGCTTCAGTTAACCCCAGTTCAGGTGAAGGAGAGAAACGGGAATGTAATATGATACCTATGATAGTTCATTTACAAGCCCATCAATAATGCAGCCTGTGCCATCTTTAGTTTTGACTTGGGCTTTAGAATAGATTTTATTATTTTCAGCTTTTCAGATCAGAGAAAAACACACTGAGAGCGTGAATGTGGTTTAAGAGGGTCATGATTACATTGTTTACAGCTTAGACCAGCAGAGAGACTGTGTTTTTCATATTAACTGTTAAGTGTGGCAGGGATGAAAGTAATTTAACAGGCTCTGCCTAGATTTTTCAGATTTCAGTGTTATAAGGATAATCATATTATATATACAGTTACAAACGAAAGAATTAATACTTGTAAATATGCCAGTGATTTAACTTAAGAGTTCATTTTCCATTTAGTCCACTGATGTGCCTGGAAGGATACTGCTGATTCACTCTACAGTCTGTGTTAAGTAATATTGTAGTGTAGTTTAATGGCCACGAGAGAGAGCTCAGTGCCCTCAATTGCTATGAATGTAGCTGTACAATGGCTCCATTGGGAAAAATTTGAATGGAACATGTAGTGTACATTGCTAAAGGTTTTCTTTAGTTTAATACTCGATAGAATAGTCAAGAAAAATAAGTGTTTTCATAATCTAAGGTGTGCCATACAGTTTGTAACTCAGGCAATATGACCCACTTTGAGCACATATCATTTTGAAATGCTATATTCCATTACGTTCTCTCAAAGATAGCCTATCAGTCACCGGTATCCATTGCTCTCACTACTCCCACTTCCACAAGCACACAAGTATTTTTGAAAGATTATATTTGCTAGTATCTATGAAAGGTAGTCTGAAAATCTGAAGAGAACCTATTAGAAAGGAAATTATTTATTGATCCCATGGCACTGGTGTTTGTTTCCTTAAATTCTGTGCCTCAGTTAACAGCCTATAGCAAATTTAATAGAGTATACATCCACCTGATATGCTCCTACATGTGAACGTGCTAGGTTTTTAGCTTTCTATTTTTAACTGCTGCTTGAAATGCGCAAACACATGGAAAAATAACCCTGCTCAAGGGCCACAACCCCCAACCTCTTACCTACACTCAGCCATAAAAGAGTTAGGCTGAGGGGAAATGAGTTTGGTGTGTGTGTGTGTGTGTGTGCGCGCAAGCATATACACATTTGCAGAGTTGAGCAGAGTGTCTGCGGTGAAAAGGAACATATCTTGCTGCTGCTATAGTTGCTTGACCTGTGTGCCTCTGTCTGTTGTGATTTCATGTGTCTTTGATGGAGTCTCATCTCTTTTTGAACTCCACCCTTTCATGCATTTGTAGCCGTTTGTGATGCAATTATTGCTATTATGTTATTTTGTGTGATGAAAGCCAGCAGCGATAATGATTTTTTAAATAACAGGATTCAGTTTGGCTTTTTATGTACACTTTGCACTTCCTGTCTATAATACACTGTAAAAACATCTGTATTCCTTCTAAGTTCTAAAATGCTAGTTAAATTCATGTATTGATGTTTGAAGTTCAGTATTCTCAACATTTGCAGGTCTCGTGCACATTTTTGCTGGCCTGTGTTTCAGGAATACTAATATTCTATTAGGTATTCACTGATTAGACAACAGAGCCTGACATGTGCAGTCCAAGGGGATGAGAATGTGCTTAATTATTATTGGCAGACTGGAGAGGTGCACAGCAACTAGCTCTAAATTAATTGGAGTTAGGAGGGGTAAATATGTAGGTCATAAGCTGCAGCAGATAGAAGGGCTGATTTAGGTAATTAACCACCACATAAATAGTTTTTTTTTAATAGAAATTAAATGCATGCCACATTTTATTCTGAACTAAAATATATATAATTTGTAAACATGCTTTTGCATTCATCCAGTTGATAATAAAATAGACATGCTATTTTTAGCTAGTGGTACTAACAGATTAGCTAAAACAGGTTGGTTCAGCTTATTCCACTGGTCATCACTGAGCAGGTAAGCATAGTGCTAAAAAATTTTAATTCATTTAGGAAATTTTGAGCAGATTTTTGGATGTAGCTGGCTGTAAATACCTTTCATATCCTTCTATATGTTACATATTTTGTAATATCCTTTGGTGTACAGTCATTTTTCTCTCTCCTTTAATTTCTTTTAAATGAAGAATTAATAAAGGGAAGTGTGGGAAAACTACACACATGCACCTTATCCATACAAAGAAAAAAACTAAACACATTATGCTCATTTAGCTCCTTCTGTTCCTCTTTGGTAATTCACACATTTAAAATAAAGGAAACGGTGTGTGCTAAAGCATAATCCATACAGATGCAATGCGATAGCCCTCAGTGATGGATAGATGTTGTGATGGACAGGTGATCTGTCCAGTACCCCGCCTCTCACCAAGCAGCTGCTGGGATACATTCCAGCACCCCATGGCCCTGCATTGGAATAAGCAGATATAGAAAATGGATGGATAGATGGAGTAGACTGACTTTTAGACTTGTAGCAACATTCAGCTGTTTAATAAATTGAACTGTTGTCAACTTTTTGACGCAAGCTACACAACAAAGTAAAGCAGTAGAACCAGAATTCAGGATGGTAAAACAAAACGTTACCACATTCAAAGTGAGCAGGAAGCAAGGCTGCTAACACATGAATCGTGAATCTTTAGTATTTGTGAACTGTGCTCTAGAACCACTTGTGCTTAGGTAGTTGTCTGGTTAGCTCTCAGCCTTCAGACTGTGAATTTCTGGACAATTTTTCAACCCAAACAGGCTGTGTAGTCCTTGACAAAGCTAACATTGCAGAGCTGATGTTACACATTGATCAAATGCTGAATAGCTGAACATTAACTGAAGTCAGGAAAGCCAGAAAATGTCTGTAAACAACTAAATTCACTATAAATGGGATAAATAACCAGAAACGTAACAGTGAGGTGATCCATACTTTTAAGTCCTTAGTTTTTTTGCTTTTTCCATAAAAGCGAATGCGTTCTTTCTGTGTAAGGGCAGAAAACAACAGCTGGTAAAACTAAACAAAGAGGTGCAACATTTTATGCTGTTCAATAATTTCAGCACTACCCCCATGTGGCAGTGGAAAGCTAAACAGCTGAGAAGCACTATGCAGAGGTTTGCTCCAGCCCTTACAAACTGAGTTATGACACTGTGGTCATTCACTGTTTATCCTCCGTACTGCCCTTCTTTGCCAGCTCAGAGGCATATCAGTGGCAGACAAACTTTGACCACACTAGTCCACCTGCGTTCTTTCACACATGACAAACAGTCTCGGCTTGTCAGAAATGTGTGAAAAGGCCTTTTGGTTCTAGTGCCAGTAAACTTCCCCTAAAAAAAAAGAAAACAAAAATGTTTTTCAAACTCACACCTTTGTGCTGTACTTCCATTTGGATACAATGTCACCTCTCTTTTTTTATAGCACATGATAAAAATAAAATTTGAGGTCATTTGAATGCGATTACACACGTCTAATGTCCCGGTGTAGGAAATGATGTATGGCAGCTGCACTGGCCTCGGTGGCATTCAGGTCTTAACCAAAAACACGTAGTTCACTGCAGAGCTCTTAAAATGACCCCACTTAAATGAGGCGGCCATGGCCTCACTGGATGCATTCCTCTGGGGCACATAAAACACATTTTGTAGCCTCCGTGCCTCCATTGTGTGTCAGCACAGTTATTGCCCATCTGTAACATTGATAGCTGGTCATAAAGGCCTCATGTGTCAATATCACATGCTGCCTGAAATGTGGATGTTAAATTTTGTTTCACTATATTTGAAATCTAACAGAATATAATTGGTGATTCCTGTAAAGCTGCTTTAAGAAGCAAGTTTTACCTGTTCCATTTCTTCATTAGATTTTTGTTTTTTCCTTCCTCTCAGGACAATAGAGGATGTTTTTTTTTGGTCTGTGTCAGTGGAAAGGCATCTCACAGAGGAAAACTATGGAAAATTGTGCATTTTGAAGATTGAGCATAAGCATGCAGTCTTTATAATGAACGGTGATAGTTTATTTATGTTTCTGCTTAGTACAACTTAAAGTCCTGAAAATCAGCCATGCTCCTTTTGTGTTATTTTATGTGTTTTTAAAAAATGATTTATTTTATTTGCAGTAGTATTTTATGAATTCAACTGCAACTGAGTTCTTTGCCATTTCTTTTTGATAAGTGCTTTATACATAAATTTTACTTACTTCATAATTATTTGTTAGATTTCTACCATTCTTTATGTCCCCCCGCTTTAGTTGCAGTTAGTCAGTAAGATTAGCAATTATAGTTTAAGGAAATGGTTACAAATCAAGTCATTGAATCTTTGCAGTCAGTAGCTGTACAGACAAACATATTAAGTGAGTTCAGTTAATCTAGAAATAACATATCGGTCAATTCAGGGCCAGCTCATACCAATAACAGTAATGCACTGACTCAGCAGTGGGACTATAAAGGGAGAGAGTGGGACTGCAGTACATCTTGGCCGCCCTGTTCGTTGTCTGGCTTGTCAATTGTGTATTAAGCTCTTAGTCTATTCAGACACACTTAGATATCAGTTTAAGTTGCTTACTGTTAACAAGATAGGCACTGTTACCTGGAGCATGACTGAGTGAGATTCAGATTACACCATTCCAGATAAACAGTTTTAATAAAAAAGCAAGTCAGTGTTTTTCTACCACACAAACCTTAAGACACATTCCTAAGCTTTGCCCTGTAGGGAATGTGTATTGATGCAAATGCAGCTGTTTGCTTAGAGTGAAAAGTTTAGTAGTAAATCTTCATCACAAATAACAAAAATTAACAAGATTAACTGGTATAAAACATGAGGAAGATAGACTCACAGACTGGAAATACACGGTGATGATAAATTGCATTTATTTTGCTCTACTTTGGAGTGATATCAAAGGCTGCTGCATGTGTAAAATATTTCATCATCCACCTCATCAACATACATTATCAGTCATTTTTGTGAATGTTATCTTCAGAGGGTGAAAACCTTTTTATTACTAAATCAGACCCTCCTAGTTAAAAGTTAGTATTTTGAATGTTAAAACATTTTTTACTCAGTAAGAGTAATATACTGCACTGTTTAAGGCACAGCTTTACATATAGAAGACACACAAATCACTCCATTAAAGCTCATTATAGGTTCAGTAAGAAAATTTACTTTTATTTCAAACTGTTGACTCCCCTCTATCTTCCCTGCAGGTAATGTGGGTATGCAACTTGTGCCGAAAACAACAAGAAATCCTCACCAAATCGGGGGAGTGGTTCTACAGCTCAGGGCCTGGTCAAGTGTTTGAGGGTGGGCCGCAAGGAAAAAAGGCCAAACTGCAAGACCCATCACTATACCCCTACCAGGGAGCCTCAGGAGACTTGACAACAACATCAGACAGAAGCAGACCTCACGGCGGCCTCCTACCTAGACAGGCATCACTTGACAATGGTACAGGACTAAGGTACTCGGGACCTGGTGACGCACCCATAGACAGGTAAGTTCTTTGTGTGAAAAAAGTCCCTACAGCTATGACTTGCTGAGTTACAGTTTTTGTGTGTTCATTCTGGTTATTTGTTTGATGTGGGGAAGCTTTCAGAAATAAGTATTTACATGAAGGTGCATGATAGAAGCGCAATCATTGTGGCTGCTGCATAGGCTGTGTGGAAGCGCATTAAAAAACACAAGAGAAAAAAAATAGGAGACAGAGTGACATATATTGTGTCTGCCTCTAACTCAGCAGTTCTGGAGCCATCATCCGCCCACTCGCCCTCTCTTCATCATACTTCACCATCACATATTAATACAGATAATTACCAGTCGGATTCAGCAGGGACACGGAGAGTGTTTGCAATAATTTGAATTATTATATGTTTTTGAGAAAAACTGCATTTCTTTACTCACATAATTGTGTTTTCTCATCACATATGAAGAGAAGCCAGTACATGGACTGTTTTACTTAAAAATTAGAGTATTATAGGAATGTGTTTGACAGCTACCTAGAATACAGAACGTTGTGTTCCTTTTATCATGTGCACTAAATCTGAATATAACACCGAGATGCTGACAAGACAGACATCCTGCTCCTGGGAATCTGCTTGCCTGTTGTTTAGTTGTGGTGTCAGATGAGGTAGTTACTTTGATGTCCACATGGGGGCACCTTCCTCTTGTCTCCTTTAAAGAGGAATAGAGGCTTATAGTCTGGATTTGAAAGATTTTTAAGCTGACACTTTTAATAATTTCCTTTAATAAACCTCTTATGTCATCTCTTGTTTGCTTCTTAGCAGATGTGAGTTACTCTAAGTTTGTCTAACACAAGACATATGCATTGGATGTTGACAGACAGATGTTTCCCCCATTCCTCCCTTTAAATGAGCCCAGATTTATTACTAGGTGTTGGTACATCTGGCTACATGCTATGATCAGGGTAATATTATCTGTGTAATGCTATGTATGCATAGTTCATACACATTTTCTCTCCCTGCATCAAATTTAGTTCTGTTCTAAGTTCTAAATGCATACAATAGATGAACTAAGTAGAGAACTCACAGAGGGTTAGAGGTTGCAAATAGTAGTCAAACAATTATACAGTAGCTCAAACTGATAACATAGCTCAGTATAAGCACTTGCCACTAACTGATGGGATGATTTCAGGGGTGGAGCTTGTACAGAGGGGAAAAATCTCAAATGACACTGCTTACATTTTCAGTGACAGAAAACAGGAAGCTGGATGTCTGAAAATTCACAGAATAATGCTGATGACGGATAGCAGAAAGTCCATAAATAGAGCTCCCACTGCATATGCACCAAAGCCCACTTTCATTAATCTTAAACAATGTATAAATTAACTCCTGGATCTGTTCTGAGAACGAAGGGAGGGGGAATGCTGACAGACTATTTATAAGGAGAAATAACTTGGGATGCCTTCTAATTTGTCTTGGTCTCAAAGGTGTCATTAGGCACACAGATAAGGCAGGACAACTGCAGCTTTGGGTGAGGCTATTGAAACAGCAATTATTACACTGGGATCCAAACATTCTCACTGGAGGAATTTCCCCAGATTCCACTTTTTTAATAGTCAGGGGCAGACATCATTTAGCATGCCAATGACGTTAAAACACAAGGAAACAGACAAAGATGAGCTCAGACTTGCATCGCTCAGTTGATTCTTATTTAATCTTAAATGTATAGAAAGCTACCCCAGTTTTACTCGTTCACCATGGCATTGAGCTGTGAAAGTACTTGGCAAATTCTTGAAAAAAACTGTAAGATTGAAAGCAAAATTTGTGTTTAAAGGAGGTCTGTTTCACATCACACATTTTAACATGTCCGAGATAATCTCAGGCATACACAGTAACATTAGTAGTGTAGAATTTAGCTGCTTCTGTTTCAGGATTCTTGTGTTCCTCCATCCTCTCGTAGGGACACTAGAATGGAGCAGATTTTCCATTAGTTGTAATCTTTCCAGTGCAAATTGGTGTTGTGGATATTATAAAAGTTTTTTATTAGGTTTTTACAGGATCAATGTTTTTGTTTGAGGGACTCGCTGAGTCACTTCCATTATCACATTCCTACTATCATATTACCCAATACATGTTTTACACAAGAGCTACATTATCAAACAGATTATTCTACTCTCTAAGAAGTCTTATTTCAACTTTTGCCAAGGCTTTTCTCATCCTTCCAGCTCAGGAGACTTTTGCTTAATTTTTTTTTAAAC
>JBAFTC010011445.1:0-16674 GCA_037177435.1 Melanotaenia nigrans | reverse complement strand
TTGCTAACTCTACTGCAGCCTCCAACAAATGATCAGATCCATAACTGTCATCAGGGATTGAAGAGATAAAAAGCATGCTGCAGTTTATATTAGAATTATGATTAAATAACTTCATACAACAGTAGAAAGCAGCCATCGCCTGCATCGCTTCAGCTGAGTCGGTAGTTGCCATTATTCAGCTTTGAAAAACTGGTTGAAAGTCCCTTCTCTTCCGCTAAGTCAGCAAGATGACTGAAATTTCTGTGTCAGTGCACTAAGCACTTAAATGTAGTGTTCGAAGCATAGACGTGCGCGGTTTCGACACACTTTGACTCTGACGACTTTTTTCCCGACTCCGACTCTGACATCTGACAACTTTTTCCTGATACCTGATGACTTTTGTCCTGACACCTGACTCTGACTACAAGGATGTCCTAAAATGTACACCGTACTGTAACACATTTACAAACAATTGCAGTTGACCGAAGGTATCATCCCTAAATCTGTAGTAAATATGGACTAAAATAAAGAATCAATTTAAAAAGACCAAAATTGATTATGGTTGCACAATGAAAGCCATGATAACAGGCTTCAATACAAGCGAATGAGAAGAAATCATTTTCACCAGGGTTTTAGAAGAGTCTACGGGGCTCTTACGTCAGAAATAAAAGGCATCTTCTGAAAATACGCTTTTGGACAGGAATGTCCAGAAGCACTCTATTCATAAACCTCCATAGTCTGCAGTGTTGCTAAGAGTCACACAAAAGCTTCCAGCGTCAGTTAGATTTTATTTCCTTCAGTTTCACATTTGTTTATTCTGAACAGCACTTATTCAGAGAGACGGGTTTGAATTAAAAGGATAGTTATTCTATGATGTATATATTACTGCATAATGTTTTGATGTAGGTATTTGAATAACTCAAAATTAGATGAATCATTTCCTGGTCTTGTGAATTCTTCTGCACGTCTCTGCTCTAATTATAGATTTGTCTGTCAGTTTCTGCCTTTGTTCCTTCTGCTCTGCCTTCAGCTGACAAATGGTTTATATTTGGAGCCCATTTCAACTAGAGAAGTTGAAGGTGCATGTGGTGTGCACTAAACCCATCTTTGCCAAGTGTTTTCTGACTGGTGTCCTCCCTTTGTCAGTGAGCGTCTGTGTTTTCTTTGGACTTCATGGACAGAGAGACATCGTTAGTAATTGCTGATCTGTCTCTACCTTTCTTTAAGCACTGCTAGCGCTGATGAAAACCGAATTGCTAAGTCAGTTCTATCCCAGGTTTTAGCGTCTATCTGTTCTGTGCACCTGATCTCCCATCGCTTCATTTCTCAGTGAGTAAAGGCAAAGTAGCCACTAGAGGCTTGTAACCTTGCCCAGAGCCTCAGCTGTTGTTTTTCCCTGTTAGCGGAGGCATAGTTGCCCCTCTCAGCGGTCAGTCCTCTCATGTATTGAGAAATGAAAAAATTAGTCTCCCCTTTTCTGTTTCTTTCCTCCCCTCTCCTCTTATCTAGCTTGCAGAAGTGAAGGTGCGTATCTTGGAGGCCAAACAAACTCTGGAGGACTGTATCGCAGCTCAGGATTTCAGCCGAGCAGCAGAGCTGAAGGACTCCATCACAAACCTGGAGGTCCGCAGGAACCAAATCATTCAGGAAATTGCAGAAAGCAACCAGCCAGCTGACAAAGACGTCCGCGCCGAAAAGGTACATAAGGAGGAAACATCACTCACTCCTCAGTTAATGCAGTTTATTTTAAACTGAGACTTTTTTTTCTCTCCAGAATGACCCAGAGACTCTTTTGAGGTGTTTGATGATGTGTGCTGAACTGTTAAAGCAGATGAACATCAAGACTCGAACTGGTCCAACCATCAGTGCCTTGATGTCCTCGCTGGTAAAAAGTCATAAATACACTTAAGTGATCAGAAATGTTAGTAAAGTGGTAGCAGAATATCATTTTGAAAATGGTGTATCAGAGCAACAGTTCTGGGTAATTTGAATATTTGAAAGGCTTCCTTGATGCCTTTGTTTTTATTATTTTATGCTAATGTATGGGGACCATGTTTTTTGGTGGATGGAAAATTAATACTGCAGCTTTGTTTCAGATGTGGTGTTACTTTTCATTTAATCATACATAATACATAAAAAACAAGTTAAACAGATGTCTGTCGTGTGTATGACGTGCGCTTAAGGCCTGGTACACATAAAGATTGTCGGGCTGTTTTTGTCCCTACTTTGCCCCTTCCCGACCAAGGACGGCAAACACCTGATTATCTTGAATCTTATATGATTTTCCTATAAAATGATCATTTAATCTGAGGTGTTACGAATGAATTTGTGCCGACAATCGGCTTGAAAACGGGTCGTGGCTGACAGTCGGAAGTATCGGAAATATTGAACATGTTCAATATTTACCACCAAATGTCTTCACGTGTGTGTGGAAAGCCGACGACTCCTGAGTTGTGATTGTGGATTGTGATGTAGGACGGAATCTAGCCAATCAGAGAGCGAGATACATACTCGTCTTGTAAGTCCTCTTCCACGCTGGGTGTGGTGTTTTTCTCGGTTGCTATGTTTCTTCTTCCTTTTTTTTTTAGATCACGTTTGATTACGACAGATTTCCGGCTTGGAGGACTAGATTGTAGATGGGTTGCGGGACAGCATCGTAATGTGTGTGTTATTCTGTGATCAGATTATCGGAGCACACCATGCACAGAACGATCAAAACTGTTAAACGCCTATTTTTTTTATCTTCACATGTGAGGTCTCGACATTTGACATCTCATCAGAATAAAAAAAAAAAAGAAAAAATCTGTCTGTGTGTACCAGGCCTTAGTTGGGACGTGAATGAAGGATCCGGACAACAACAAACATGAGTTCCTCTAAACTGCTAAGGATCCAACAAAAACAGCGGAAGGCTATAAAAAGATATTAGTCACTTTTAAAATATCACTAACAACAGCTGTTTAAGGGAACTGAAAAGCAAAAGAAGGAAACGCTTGGGTGCAACAGAGCTGCAGGAAAGTTTAGGTAATGCAAGGGTAGTGATGACAGTTAAGCTGCACAGTCAGAGGGAGTGCAAATCAGTAATAGGCCTGGAAACGTCTGAAAATCAGAGATGCTTTGGAAATAAGTTCTTTTCATAAAGTAAAAATTGGCTACAAATTCTACAAGTTCTCCAGTAATCTGTGGGGAAATGTGTGTTTGCAAGATGATCTTAAATATTTGAGGTAAAATGGCTTCTAACTCTTCAATAACAGAAAGACACAAATCAGTTTTTAGGGTGGCTAAACATTCAGTTTCCTGCCATTGTGAAATAAAATATGGGCTTTCTTACTTTTTTCTTTAAGGCGTGATGCCTTTTTATTCTGGTATAATCTGAATGCTTTGGTACAAATACAGTAACTTATTTTTGAGATCAGTGCATTGGATAACATCACCTTTTCTGTCCATCTTGTTAGATTCTACCCAGCATAGCAAATGCTCACCCTGCTGTGCGCAACATGGCCGTGGTGTGTTTGGGAACGTGCACTCTGCACAGCAAGGAGCTGGCCAAAACCCACATGGTTCTGCTGCTACAGGTTATTTCATTTTTTTTCATATTCCGAAAATGTATTTGAATGCATTTCTAAACGTGCTCAGTGTGGTTTCATCTGTAGTTTTTTTTTTTTTTGTTGTTGTTGTACAGCTGTAAAAATATCTTTTTTTTTTTTTTTTTTTAGAAATGCTACTTTGGCTCAGTTTTAAAAACTTGCAGTTGGAAGAATGATTTGTTTTCTGCGTGTTTCCAGATTGCTCAGCTGGATGAGGTAAAGATCCGTATCAGTGCTCTGAGAGCCATCCTTGACCTGCTGCTGCTGTTCGGCTTCCAGCTGCTCTCTGAACCTGCTCCCACCCAGCCGGCACAACCTGCTCAGTCACCAGAGAAGCAGGATGACGAGGCAGCGCTGGCCGAAGAAAAGGGCGATGTCCCAGAAGACACTGCACAGAGTATACTTGTGATGCTTTCGGAGTTCTTGGACAGTGAGGTGAGGTTGATTGTTTGTATGATTAGAATCTACAGTATGTGTCTGGTTTAATAAATATCTGCGTGCCAACCATTCCCAGGTGTCTGACCTGCGGACAGAGGCTGCAGAGGGCCTAGCCAAACTGATGTACACAGGACGCATCTCTAGCGGCAAGATGCTCTCACGTTTGGTGTTGCTATGGTACAATCCTGTAACTGAGGATGACACCCGTCTACGACACTGCCTTGGCGTCTTCTTCCAACTCTACGCCCGCGAGAGCAGGTCTCACATAAACATCTGGTGTGATGTAATTAATTTTATTTATTACAACTGTATGCAGCATAGTGTTTTTTGTGTGTATCAGAGTCCACCAGGAAGTTGTGGAGGAGAGTTTTCTACCGACTGTTCGGACTCTCTTGAATGCCCCGGCTACCTCTCCGCTAGCTGAGGTGGATATTAACAATGTGATTGAGCTCCTCGTTGAGCTGACCCGCTCAAGTGCGCTTATTAAGCCTTCTTCTAACACAGAGGTAAGAAGCATCCACTGAGCCGTTTTTGAAGTAAACAAAACCCTAAGATCATATGTTGCCGCCGTCTTCAAAGAAATACATTTTATTAAAGTCTGCAGCTCAATAAAATAAAAAGCAATCAATTATTAGGGAATATTTTTAAATGGCTGAATTTTAAAATGGAGGTAGAATAAATATAACGGTGTGTTTTTGTACCTGTGTGTGTCCTCAGGAGGTGTGTGTTCATGACTACTTGGCAGTGCGTATGTGTGGGGAGATGCTCAAAGACCCCATAGCCCCTGAGGTTCGTCTCTATGCCAAGGCTCTTTGTAACCTGGAGCTCAGCAGGGACGAAACGGTCAGGAAGGACCTGCAGACGCTGCTGCAGCAGCTGGTACAGGTACATTTAGATGGAAGAGCGTACAGCTATGTAGCAATGCTAATATTCAAGTTTAATGTTAAAGATCTCCACTTGATCAGTTCAGTATGCCAATATTTCATACATAAAATGCACCTGAATCAGACACAAGTCATTCATTTTGGTGTGTTTGGACATTGATGCTCCCATCTCATCCGTTGTGTTTGGTGCCTTCCAGCTATTTACACTTGCTAAATACTTTTAAAACATAAAATTCCTTTCAGCTGCAGGTGTATTAAAGTGACTTGACTACTAAAAAAAAAAAGCCACATGTATAGCTCCTCTTCTCCTCTTGCAGGTAGTGAAGGATCGTGTTTGCCTCCGTGCTCTGGAGAAAATGATGCATCAGTTGGTGGACTCAAAAGAAGAGACTGAGCTCCTGAGCGCCAGCGCACTACAACCACTGGATGTTAATGCAGATGGTACGCTGCTTTAAATAGACTTAAAAGGCCAGCTGACACCCTGCTGTGCACCTGCAGCAGACAGACTATTTGCCTGGATTAACAATACACATTTTTGACAGATTCATTCTGTATAAGGGTTTTTCTTGTCAGAATGTTGCTAAGTAGATGAAATATGCCACATTTTGTCCTCTTCAGTGTTTGTCAAGGCTGCAGCTGGGGAGTGAAGGCATGAATTTGGTGTTTGTTTTTTTTTCTCCACAGAGGCTGCAACAGACGATCCATCAAAATCTGCCAAGAGAGCCAAAAGAGGTAATGCAGGTTCTGTATATTCGTTGTTCACAGCGTCATTTTATTTTTAGAGCTCTTGTCGTTTGCCTGAATGAAGGTGACTCAGCACTGGGAGGTAACCCGAGTATTTGTTTGCACAGGTCCAAGGAAAGTCTGCACTGCCAAAGGGGGCAGAAAGCCAAGCAGGAGGGCAGAGTCATCAGAAGAGAGGTGAGTCCAGAGGGGGTTGGTCATGAGAAACACATGACATTTATTTAGATAGCTAAACATATACATCCACCGTTTCTGTTTTGGCTACAGTGATGGGGAAAATGTGCCAGAGCCAGCTGCTACGGTGCGTCCATCGCGGAGGGCCAAGACGGCAGCTTTGGAGAAGACAAAATTGGATCTGAACCCCCTCATAGATCAGGAGGCCAATGTGTCATAAAAGTTATGTCATTGATAGCTTTATTTAAAAGGAAATAAATCTTTTTTTGTGCTTTTAGTTCTTTGGGTACTTCACCTGAACTTAATTCGCAAATAGCTGTTTAGTAGGTTTTTTTTTTCTTTATTACTACATGTAACTGACCTGTTGTCTTATTGTCATTTTATTCATTAAAGCAAAATGTATTTGATGTAAAAACTGTCATCTTTCCTCCACAAATTATGTTGTAAAAGGACAAATAAATTCAGAATTTTAAGATTTAGATTTTTTTTGTACTTATTTTAAGAGTGACTTTGTCAGATTGATCCTGAACCAGCAGGAAAAGAACCACTTGCAGGATGCTGACAACAATCCCTCAATGTCTCATTACAGCTGCTAAAATAAGTTGAACAGTTAAGATTTTCTACATTTCTGCATCAATATGAGCTAAAATAGCTTTAGATTTTCAGGTAAGCGAACAAAGGAAAAGGACGAAACTTTGATTATTATACAGAATTATGTATGAGTGATAGATTATTTTGAGATGTCTTCAATAATTTTCTTTAGGGATGCACGATATTGGATTGTTGGCTGATACTTTAAAAGTCTTTTGGTCGATAATACTGATACTTCCCTCCTAAACCAGTGCGAGTTTAAGTAATTAAATTACAGTATTATTCTGCATACTGGCATGTTGGCAAATGCAGATGTAAAAAGCTGAAAATGATGTCATATTAACTACTTGTACATTTAAACTTGCACTATGTACATGTCAAATCATGACAATTATGTTTAAATAAAATAAGATGTGCATCCTAACAGACTTGGACTACATTCTCCCAGCACCTATTTTATCAGTTAATTGTATCTGTGGAATGGTCGATAATTGATTTTGAAGCCAATATCGTCCAATACCGATATTGTGCTTCTCTACTTTACAGAACAGGAATCGTGCTGATCTTTCAAAGCATTTCGAGGTCTGAAAAAAGCTGATTATCAGGGTGGCAAAAGGTTAGAAAATCATCTGGACTATACTTCAGTCAAGTTGAGGACAAGTGGAGGAAATTGAAGACCTTCATTAGGAGTGGTCACACAAAGATTACTTAGACCACTTTGTACAATAATGTGTAGTTTCAAAGGCACTCAGTATATATGTGAGGTCTTTAGTTGCTTTAGATATTCTATTTGAGAAAACTAAAAAAGTGGAAGGCAGGGCTGCAAGGAAAACACGGCTGCCTCCGAGAAACAGATGGAACAAACTGCAGAAAAAGTAAAGAAATTTGTGTTTCATCAATTCTCTTTAATACCAACTGGTGTTGCACATCGTTGGAAGTCTGGACACTTACAATGAGGTATAACTTGTAACTTCTGCTTCCACAATGAGCTACACGGCTAGACGAGGGAGTGGTAAATATACTCACCTTAAACCAGCACGAGTATGAAAACCGACGAACATCAGAGTTGAAGCTGTTCTGTTTTAAGGAATAAACTAGAATTTCTCCAAACTGATTCCTACCCCGTCGTGATCAGCTGCAGCCTCGGCAGGTGATAAATGCACAGATTCAGACGTTTTCCATTCTGCGTAAAATACGACTACTTTTTCTATCATTTGTTTAGGTTTTCTTTATTAACGTCGAGGACTGATGATTGTATGTCGCTTCATGCAGAAATGGTTGATAGTGTGTAAAAATAATAATCCCAATTTACTTGAAAAGACTTTATTGATCCAGTCACACCTCTGTTGCATCTGTAATGAACGGTATAAAAACATGATAAAGAAAATATACAACAGATTTTTAGCACCAGGTTCTTCAAAAAACAAAGGGCCGATGGTTATTTCTGACATGACTGAACCACCTCATTTATGTTTACATGGCAACCATAGTGACACATATATACAAGGGTAGTCAGGCAGAAACTTTCTACGGGGTAAATTTCTGACCTAAACACAGATATTTTGGATCTACCAGCTGTCTAATACATGGCAGGAAAACATAATAATCCAAATTAGTGTTTCTTAAAAAACTCTGGCCTTGTTTGTGACACAGCTGATAAGCAAAGGAGCAGTAGACTTAGCAGAGTCCCAGTGGAGGTAGGCATCTTCTGCTGCAACTTAAAGGGAGAGACAACAGAGAAAGGAAAAAAAAAAACACTCCAAGGAAACTAACACACAATCTACCTTTATTTAAACTAAATAATGCTAATATGATCTCTCTTTTTTTATAAATGCTATGACTTACTTTTTTACTTCTTCAAGGAGAAAAAAAAGCAGGTGAGAAAACCGGTAGTACCCTCTAACCAACGTTATGCCTGAGCCTACAAGGCGCCTTCGGTCTTAATGGGTTAAATCTCAGAGCATCACAACATGGCTGTGGAAACAGATGAAGTTAACACACCTGGTCACTGATTCTCGTGTACATCCATTCGTCTGTCAGCAATAAAATAATTTCTACATTATGATAAATCATCTGGGTTTGTATTGCACCAAAGAGATTCTAGATTTACAGTAGGGGTTGGTAGTGGGACACAGGATGTGCAAAATATAGGAGTAAACTGTGTAGTGGGATTAATAATCTCAAATGGAATAGTGCAAGAGGTACATCTGGCAGCGACATACAGTAAATGCTGTGGGTAAATGAGATGCATACAGATAGTTGAGCAAAAATCAGACAGATCCCACCAACCAACAAATAAAGCTTAATTTTCCTTCTACAACTGCATAATGCCACTTTCTTTATTCACACACACACACCACCTGTGTTTTGTGGACGTGAATATGCAACCATTGGGATCAGCATTTTGAACCAAGATTTGCAAATGTAAAATATGTTAAAAGAAAATTAATCAAAATATTTAGTTGTAGTAGGGGACTATGGCCAATTACTGAAGTATATAGCTGGAGCCCAAACACACACACACACACACACACACACACACACACACACAGGAGTTAAGATGGCCTTAAAAAAATCCTTCATTACTAGATATGTACTGGGTTGCCAAAAACAAAAACAAAGAAGGCTCAGATTAAAACTGTTTAAAAATTTTAGTATTATTTTAGCTAACCTATAATATTAAAACCAAATTATTCAATTATTCAGAATTTCAAATGCGCTAAAGTAAGATTTGTAATAAATAAAAATGGACGAATTTTGTAGGTTTTACAGCAGGAGTGCCTTAAAGTAGAAAAACAACCAAATTTAGATTAAGATTTTCTTTAGGCTTAGTTGAACTTCATAGGTGAGGGGTGTATTCAGGTGGCACTGTGATAGTCCAGGAGAGCACCGTCCTTCCTTACAGCTACTCTAACAGAGCTCACTTTACAAGCACTACTCCCATTAAAACTCTCCATGATGAAGTGAGTTCTACTCCAATAGAAAGACAAAGGCAAGTTGACCAAGAAAAAAAAAAGTAAATATGTATCAACGGATAAAAATAGTGCAACATCAAGCTTTTAAGTTAGACTGCTACATGACTGCTGAGTGTAAGACTGACCCTAAGCGGGATGGTCAGTCCAAGTGGTCAGCTCAACGTCTGAAGGCACCACGTTCAACCACAGTCCCTTTCCCAGGGAGGAGGCCTCGTGCTTAATTTAGTTTTCTGCAAAGAAAAAAAAAAAGAGAACAGAATTACGTTATTTTTTTAGAGAACTTAGAAAATCCTTCTTCAAATTGAAAAAGATAAAGCAAAGTAATTACCGAACACAAAGTCGCACCATCTCGGTCCTGTCAGGCCCCTCATTCGCGATTGTCTCAACTTTTTCGCTGGTGGTGGTTGTGGTAGTTCAGTAGATACAACCCCAGGGCTTCTTTTACACCTCTGCCTCCCCGCTGGCACCGCATCCTGCTTCTGCACTGATTTCACTACAGAATCCGTCTGCTGCCTTGTGTTACTTGTGCTCCTTTTTCTTTTACTTTTCACAGCTTCAACAACTTGTACCAGTTCTCTCTCCTTCCCTGCAAAGAGGTATGCAGAAGGTGACCCATCATCCAGTGTCACAGTACAGGAGTCCCACTCCTCAGCTGACTCGCTGTCCGGAGAGTTGATCTTTCTCAGAAACACCCGGCACTCTTTTAGAGTTTCAGGACTCCAGGCTTTAGAACTGAGATTCTGCTCTTTGTGTGCATCCACAAGTTCCTGAGTTCGGTTAACAGAACAGGTGGCATTGCTCCCGAGACAGTCAGAGAACTGATCTTTTACTGACCTGTGCGATGCTTTACGACTCGGCCGCTGTCCAGTTACTACAGTTCTGTTTAAGCAAACCGATGTCACTTTTCTTTTCTTGTTGTTCCCCTGCTTCTTTTGATGTGTCTTCCTTTCTTTTTGGGTTAGGAACCTTGACCTTGCTCTGACCAAAGTAGCCTTGTATTTACCAGATGAGTTGCATCTCCACCACAGGACTCCCCGACTGCGTTTATGCATTGCAAATATTGGAATAAAAAGCCGTCGCCTAATTTTATTCTTTTTCAGTCGCCGTTGAGCTTGCTGATGTTGCAGTGGGCTTTTTGGCACAGTTTTGGCAAACTTCTTGATATGTTTGCGGAGTCGCTCTGCCTGAGGACTATGGCAAACACTTTCTTTATTAGCAGAGCGAGGGAAGTGCATGAGTTCATAAGGATTACGGGAGCTTGCCTTCTTGACAATGGCCAGAGATTGTGTCTCTGTAGTCTGCATAAACCAGGAGCAGACCTGCTGCATGCTACAGGACCTTGGTTTGTTAGGTGAACAGTCAAACAGTGCTCTGACCACAGATGAATTTTTTGACTTTCTAGTTAATGAACTGCTCCCTTGAGTGTCTAATGTGGAGTTAAGAGAAATTTCATCATCTTGGGTCTCAGCAGTGTCTGTGACCCAGGTGTCAGAGATGAGTTGTATTCTCCTGGCAAGCTCCTGGTTCAATGTCTGCTCCTCAGCTGATGCTGCCCACCACCTTAGTGTCTCTTTTGGGCTAAAGATTGACTCTACAGATACTGCTGCAACTTTGCTCAGGTCTTGAGGAATGCTTGCCCTCTCTTGTCCATAGAAGTGCCTTTTCTCTCCTGAAGTTTCTACATTTCTCTGTTGCTCTTCCTGCCTCCTTTCATTGCTTTCCTTGGTTAGCAGAAGCTGCTTAGAGCGCCGTAGAAGAGCATTACTGTGGCTGTATGATCTAAAACCTGAAGTAGCAACCGCATGCAGAAAGTGGATAGAGGGTTTTCTTACCCTCATCGAATGTCGCACTGCTACAGACCGATGTGGCAGTTCATCTTTATGCTTGTTTGTTTCTAACCCGTCCTCCGTTTGACTCCATTTGCTTGGTAACTGACAGCTGATTGTCCGGGGCTCTTTGGCAGATGTGACCTCTGGCAGGAGTGCTTTCTTAGGAAGATGTGTTTCAGGTGATTGCTGCTTGTCTTTATTTATCAGAATTTTGCGTTGACGAGGTGACACTGTAGTGACTGTAACAGATATTCCGGAGATTTTAACTTTTGCAGGTCTTCCTGGTTTTCTTGAGGGGGCAGATTCATCCCGCTTCGCAAATTTGATGTTGCTGCCTGACTGAGGAGCAGGCTCTTTTGCAGGGCTGACTAAGTTTATTTCTTCTGAGGCTGTTTTGATACTACTTGAACTCTTCTTAGAATGGTGCAAGAAAAGACCCAAGTCACCTTTAAGATCCACTCCCTGCAAAACATCACTAAAGTCTGTCTGTAGCTTGTCAAAACCCTCAGACACCATTCGTTTGTTTCTCCTTGAACGACCATATACTACCGTAATTTTGAGATTTTTGTTCACACTGTCCTCACTATCAGATGCCACAAGACATTTTCCATTTAATGTTCTTGTCTCTGTTGATGCTGCAGCTTCAACAGCCTTCTGCTTACGAGGTCGACCAATGGGCCTCTTCACTTTTTGCTCCAAATGTGGTCCCAGCTTTTTTGGCCGGCCTGGACGTCTTTTTGGAGGAGTGGTTTCATGGGGAGATGGCAAATCATCTGGTGAATGTTGGCTTTCAGTTCCAGATAAACGCTTGGATGGAGTACTGTCGCTTGATCTTCTGGAGCCACTTTTAGGTGGTGAATACGCCGTCATGGGAGAAGATGTTGTCTTGGCCAGCAAAGGCGTCGACTTGGCAGGTGAGGAAGCCGATTTGGCCAGCGAAGGTGTTGACTTGGCCGGTGAGGAAGCTGATCTGGCCGGTGAAGGTGTTGACTTGGCCGGCGAGGAAGCAGACTTGGCCGGTGAGGAAGTTGACTTGGCCGGTGAGGAAGCTGATTTGGCCAGTAAAGGTGTTGACTTGGCCGGCGAGGAAGCCGACTTGGCCGGCGAGGAAGCCGACTTGGCCGGTGAGGAAGCCGACTTGGCCGGTGAAGGCGTTGACTTGGCTGGCGAGGAAGCCGACTTGGCTGGTGAGGAAGCTGACTTGGCCGGTGAAGGCGCCGACTTGGCCGGTGAGAAAGTTGTCTTGGCCGGTGAAAATGCTGACTTGATGGGGGAAGAAGCAGATCTAGTGCACAAGGTATCAGATTTACATTGTAAAATGACAGATTGTATTGATGCACACTGTCTGCTCTGCCTTTTGTGTTTCTGAGGCGCTCCTGACCATGAAGACTCTTCATAGGGGTCAAAAGGTTCTTCTGTTTGTGTACTAGAACCAGAACCTGCTGATTTGAGACTATATTTAACTCCTCCTTTATCCTTTACTGGTGATACAAACATGAGCTTAATTGGACTAGTGTACTGGATTTGGGAGCTGAAAGGGCTCTCAACACTGATGGACTTAATAGTGACATCAGCATTTGATGAGTTTTTGGGCATATCAGGAACCTCTAGTCTTGAAGATGACCGTAGCCTTCTACTTAAGCCACAGTCAATATCATCTGCTCTTTTTTCTGGGCTGTGTTTTTCAGAACTCTCTTTGACTGGTGTTTGGGGCAAGCTCTGATATGGAACTTTTATCTCTGTGTTAGAAAGTTCACAATGTTTTTTTGGTGTTTTATAGGCAAGCTTTCCTATGCACTCATGTGAGGACAGGTGGGTTCCACTTTTTGATTTAAGATGGACATTGTTGGCATCTTTAGAAAATGAGTCCAAGGTGCTAGATGTCAAAGCCTTGCTGTTTTGTGCTGTACTGTTGAAGATGCTGTCAGAGATACTTGCAGGGATGCACAATCTGGACTCTGTGACATAGGATAAAATCCACTGTGGAGGGACAATATTTCTTGTGGATCTTCTTACGCCCTTGCACTGACCTGACTGACACTTTTGTCCCTCTTTAACAGAACTAGTGGAATCTTTACCAGGTGTGTTGTCTGTGTCAAAGCTTTGGATTGATGGGGTTTCTCCGTGACTCGTATCACATCCACCTTTACAATCTTCTCTACAGGAACTACCATACTGATGTGTTGAGGTTGCGTTCACCGTTATCACCTGTGTCTGTGATTCTTTTAAGTCTTGTGTTTTATGTGTACATTGTAGCTCAGGGTTTTTTATTTGAGTATTTGACAAAGTAAGTTGTTTTTTCTCACTTATCTCCCTTTCACTCTCTTCTCCTTTAACAGGTTCCAGCTCTTTTGTTATAACTGTTTTTATGGCTTCTTCAGTTTCCTCCCCGTCTCTTTCTGCTGAGAGCATACTCAGTGTTGCCTTCAGGACTTTATGATTCTCTACAGGTTCTACAACTACGTTTTTTCTTTTAGACACCTCCTTAACAAGATCTGGGTCTGGTGAAGTGCCTGATTTAGTTATAGATTGATTTCCATCAGACACCACCTTAACAAGATCTGGGTCTGGTGAAGTGCCTGATGTAGTTATTGAATGATTTCCATCTTTCAGTCTTGCTTTCTTTGTTGGAGGTCCCCTTCTCCTGTTGTAGGACTGATCAAGCCTGGCAAGCTCACGTTTAATTTGTAAACTTTGCCTTCTGGTAGATGCATCATCAGCAGGTGTTGCTATAGCAACCAAAACTTCCTGGCGACGGCGGTAACGGGTATTGGGTGACTTGGGCTCTTTCTTATCGTGTTTGTTAAACAGCTCACTGAGACTGTAGTCGCTAGCGCGGCCTGTGTGAAGCACTGTGGTGATGATTTCGGTCAGATGTGCATCAGCATGACACTGCAGGTTCTGACTGGTTGAGGGAAACTGTGGTTGCTCCTTTTCAGTAACACAGTTAGCTGTCGGAAGCGGAGTAGGGTCTCTGTCTATAGATGTGATTGTCTCCAGTTTCTGACTGAAGCGATTCACAACATCTTGCAGCAAAGTCCCGCTTGGATTTTGATTAGCCTGACTATTTTCTGGGGTCTTACACTGTGGCTCGTTATCTGTAGCTGTGGCCACATCTGCTACCATGTGGCTACCACTCACAGAAATGCGTTTAACCATTGGGTCAGCTTTCTCCACTTGCCTGTGGTGATGGAGGGCTGGTGGCTTTTCATTAGTTTTCTTACTGATGTCTGAAGGAATGGGGGAAAGAGGGGGAGGAGAAGGGCTCTGTTCCCTTTGTAGGACAGGACAATGATGATCCCCATCTCCAACCCCTCTATCTGCTATATTTTTGACTTGTCTCAGACAGGTGTGGTTTGGATGACATGAACAAGAGTGAGTACACGATGGGGATTGGGGTAACACTGAAGAGGGCACAAAAGAACTTGCTATGCTGTTTCTGTGGCCCACGGCAAAGCTTTGGCAGGAAACACAGGGAAGTCTGTTGGAGCAGAGATTTTCCATCCTGCACCTCTGCACACAGCCATAGCTGGAGCCCCGATGACCTTCACTGTTACAGCTTCTGAAGGGATGATGATGGATGCTACAGTCAGTCTTTGAGTCTCCTGGATGGTACACGGCACTGAAATGACATTGACGATTGCTATTTGCTGAAGTGCAGTACATGCTGTGGTTATAGGCTTTACATTCATTAAAAGGGGCTGAATGAGGTGTAAAGGTATCCAGTGGGCTTACACCACAGTGACAGCAGTGGGATTCAGTCTGACTGTCATGTTTGTGATTAAGAAACTGGAGCAACTTTTCCTGGTGTGCCAGCTTCAGGATTTGGTAGAGTAAAGATCGGTGCGCTGAGCACAAAGAACGTAGAACAGCTTCCAACGTAGAACTCTGATGAAACTTAGTCCCTCGCCGTCCCAGATCTCCCAGTTCTTCTGTAACTGATGGCAGCTGGAAACTAAAGGCAAAAATGCAAAAAGTGGATTTAGGAAGCTTAACTTAAAACTGAGCCTAGCCTAGGTTTAGCTAACCGCATCCCTCTGCCTTTTCTTACTTTGAAACCTTGTAAAGTAAAGTAAAAAGATAACATTAAATTTTTACCCCTTTAACATTTGTTGTGGCTTATTTTTGAAGATCTATAGTAATTTTAAATCTCATAACCACAACATAAAATGGCAATGAATTTGGGGATAATATAATCCACAGTACATCATTATCTTTAAATCTATAACCTAGGACAGGGGTGACAAAAAAAAAAAAAAAAAAAAACCAAAACCCAAACACAAACAAACAAACAAAATTTTTACAAGACGTTTTTTAGCCAGAGCGCAAACTTTGCTTGAGTAATATTTTGATATTTACTGCACTTCTTAGACACGACACATTCATGTGGCTACTGGGCCACAACACAGAACACTGGGGCTTATTTACAGAGAGGGGGAGTGACTGCACTGTCTGGCAAAAACAGTATGACTCTACTATATTCACTTACAAACAGTATTTTTTGGAGTACTGAAGTGCAAAATATTGTGTATTTTCCCCTAAAGGGCCTGTGACAATATGGAAAGTCATCTTGTGATTTGATAAATCACAAGACAAACCCCTCGCAGTACTAATAAGAGTTGCATTCTCCCGAGTTACAAATAAAGATACCATCTAAACTAATAGTTAAAAATTCAGCAGTCATGATGACGGGGGTTAACTTGCACACCTATGACAGAACCATTCAAGCTGAAAGGTAAAGCCATGTTATGCTACAATCCAGACTGTGCATGTGTGTGTGTGTGTGTGTGGGGGGGGGGTCTTAAAAAAAATTTAAAAATAGCAGCGTACTGATATAATAGTGAGATTTCTCTACTGACAAAATAATGCACCACTACAGAAATCCACATTCGACAAATTGGAAAGAGAATTAAAAAACCACATGCAATGTTTTTGCTGCAGGTTTTAGTGGACGTGGTAAATTCTAATCTGGATTTCCGTTGCTAGGTTTTACTCAAGAAAAGATGACAGCAGTTATTAAAAAGGATAAAACTCTGTCTTTGTTAAAAGTGAATTATCTTCAGGCAAACCTTTATGCCAAGTAAAATCAGAACAGGAAACTAATTAAGTTAGAGAAATGTTTTATTGATAAGCTGCTGAAGGCAAATGATGACATTCTGCTGAAAGCAGAAGGAACGATTGTAGAAACGCTCAAACTAAAATATGTTTTGTCAACAGCATTTTTGCCAACCTTACAGTTCAAAAATGTTTAAATCAGTCAGCAGGCCATTTAAACGAGCATTTAGCTGTATGATTAAGCAAGTTATTAAATATTGTTAACATTGAAGTATATGATGTTGGAAACTTCCTCCAGTGATTGACGTACCGTCTGTGTTGAGACCCAACTCAAATGTAGCATTACATTCTGTAGTGTTAATATGGAACTTGTTAAAATAAAATTATTTTCTATAAAGAAATGCTCAAATAATTTAACAAC